>CM033471.1:13496784-13690097 GCA_019447015.1 Hymenochirus boettgeri | reverse complement strand
CAAGTTTAGGCTCTGAAAGAGTTTAATTCCTACCAGCCTGTTGGAAACACTAGGTGACAGTTAAGGAGAACCAGACGTGTCATTATGTTTCATTTTTGCACTTAAATTTCTTTTTAAAAAATTGACAAGTAAATAACTACTGTACCAAGGCGACATCTGCAATTAGGCCTGAAAAACAGAACCACAGGGAGGAATTTGTTCCCGGTGCCAAATCAGGTGAAAACGGCAGAATAAAAATTCATTTTTGAAGGATAACATTTTCTAAAAATGCCAAAAGAAAAAAAAAATTAAAAAGCTCCAAGCGATTTGCGTCTTTGGACTGAGCCGCTGGAAGAAATCAACGGAGGCAAAAAAGGCAAAAAAAAAAAAAAAAAAAACGCCTGCGGAATTGTTCAGAACAGCAAGCGGTGGCTGACGGAGATGAACAGCAAGGGGACGGCACATTTAGACTTTGTTATTTAGAAACAAATGACACATGGCCAATAGAGATGTTAAGTTTCGTTCTGTTTACGAATTTTCCGAAAGTTCGAGTTTAGATTTTCGAAAATCGTCTACTATTGATTTTCGATTTTCAGAAATTGTCTACTTTCGATTTTCAGAAATTGTCTATTTTTGATTTTCGATTTTCAGAAATTGTCTACTTTCGATTTTCAGAAATTGTCTACTTTCGATTTTCAATTTTCAGAAATTGTCTACTTTCGATTTTCAGAAATTGTCTACTTCCGATTTTCAGAAATTGTCTACTTTCGATTTTCGATTTTCAGAAATTGTCTACTTTCGATTTTCAGAAATTGTCTATTTTTGATTTTCGATTTTCAGAAATTGTCTACTTTCGATTTTCAGAAATTGTCTACTTTCGATCTTCAGAAATTGTCTACTTTCAATTTTCAGAAATTGTCTACTTCCGATTTTCAGAAATTGTCTACTTTCGATTTTCAGAAATTGTCTACTTTCGATTTTCGATTTTCAGAAATTGTCTACTTCCGATTTTCAGAAATTGTCTACTTTCGATTTAAGATTTTCAGATATTGTCTACTTTCGATTTTTGAAAATCTTCTACTTTCGATAAAAATCAAAAATTCAAAAAAATCCGGGTTCCGTGATATTCATCGGGACTTCAAAACCCTCATATTCGATTCGAAACTGGGTTCTATTCGAACTCTTACTACATCTCTAATGGCCGACAAGCTGTTATTCGGAATATTTTTTTCTTGTGTGACTATAGCTGAAATTAGAACCTGATGTGGGAAATTCTTTGTTGTGGAAAATAAGACTTGGGAGAGATCAATCTAATGAAAGAAATTAAATGGTTTATTGCACAGACCAATATACTCAGCCCGACAGTAACTGTCACTATTAGAGAGAGATCAGGGATAAGGTGACTATGTTATAGGGCGTACACGCTAGAATAACTCGTCACAGATAGTGAGCCCGCGGGGTTTCACCAGTGGGAAGACAAGATTCTTCAACAGCGTGTTGTTGGCTATTAATGTTAATGTCATTAAAGGAGTACTAAAGCCTCCGAACAACATTGAATTAGAAGGCAGGTCTCTTTGATATAAATACAGTAATCAGTGTCTCACCTCTCATTTTGATATGGTTGTTGAGAAATGAAACTTTCTAACATGAGGTTTGTGTCTTATTTCCCAGTGTTCCGGTATCACAGTGTGGTCGCTGACCATTATGTTCTTTACACATGCTCAGTCCTAAGATACTGCAGGAACTTGTTACAGTTGGTCACACCCACTAGTAGCCTCTAGCCAATCCTTTTGCAGGACAGAATTGTGCGTTAACATTGTACATGTACATGGCGCGTGTTACATGCCCCATTGTGCGTGTATAACATTTTATCCGTCTGTAATTTTTGATGATTATTACTTCTTGTGATAGGAACTGTTGGAAATAGAGGTGTGTAAACATCTCCAATTCTCTTTAATTGCCACCATTCTATTATATTCATCATATGTCATTTACAGTTTCCATTTAGGTCCCTGACGATGCTGTACAATCCTGGTTTAACATGAATTTCTTTAAAGGGTATGTACACTGGGAAATTTCCCATTATTAGAAACTATAGTTCTTCCCAACTATCATTGGAACATTTTTCTTGTGGCTCTGTCCCCTATTTCTTTAGATATCCAGTTTATATTTCAGCTGTCAATTAAGTGCCTTATGACCATAAACTCTTGTTAAGGAGACATATATCCCATACATCTATCGCTTTAAGCTTTAGTTTTAATTACATGAAAAGAAAATGTTATTTTACTGTCTGATGACCTATGCCTTAGTTATTTTGCTAAACTTGATGATTCAGTATCAAATGATATGCCAAGTTCTTGATTTCCTGCTCAAACTTTGATAAACACAGATATCATAAGATCCGCTGTGGTAAGATGAACAAAGGAACGAGGAACTTCTCCAGAGGAACAAATGTTTTGTGGTGGATGAAAAGAGCCTTTCCATCGGAACAGATATTTTGTGGAGAATCACGTTCTACATGTGACTCTTAGAGAAGATGCTACAATGGACTAAATAAACAAACATAATGACCTTTGCCACACTAATTGTGCTAATCAACAACCCCTCGCTCACCTATATAAACCATTGCAACTAACAATAAAGCAGAAGAAGCATTTTTGCATACTGAACAACTCGTCAGTGTCAGTGTGGTTCTTTCTAGTTTCTTCCCAGTCTAGACTGCGACTTTAATTGATAACTAATTTGGAAAGGAACAGATAATTCCTGGACCTGGTTCAGTCCATATCACTCTTCTGTTATGTATAGTTTTGTTGTAGCTAGAATGGTGAAAGTTGGTATGTGAACTGCATTGTGGGAAATGTCCTCTCCCAATACTGCCTCATAGGGATTACTGGGCATGCTTGCCCTCACAGAGAGTCATATAGTCTGGCATGGGGCTGGGGGACTAGAGGTCTGAGCAAAACAAGTACTGGATTAAATTCATGCAGCAACACAAACACATCAAGTGATACTTACATGTATTTTTTTTTATAGATTGCAATGAGGCAAAGTCCTTTTTTTTTAGAGTACAATTACTTTAAGGGAATTACCCGTTATTGCTCTGTAAAGCGTTCTCGAGAATGTCTCGTTGAAAAAAATGAGTCAAACGCACTCCAACCGCTGAGTAAAATCACCCACCTCGACGCCCTGTAAAACCTAACAAAGATTGTACGGCAGCACCAACAGCGCCAACAAAGGAACGAACGGCACCCAGGTTAACAAATCTAAATTTGCAATGATATAGCCGGGCGCGCTCGGTCGGGACAAATAGTCCCCTCGTGTGTACCCAGCCTTAGATTGCAGATTGAATTCCTTTATTTGTAATGGAAATCACATTCTAAAAACAATTATCACAGAATACTGGAGGACAGCACCAAGAGTAAGTGAATAAGGTAAGTATGGCCATAGATAGCAAAGCAAGTAATCCACAATACTAACAGCCCCTAAGTATGAGCTAAATTGGACCTATGGCCCCAGCAACACGTAAAATAGAACCGATAGTAAGAGGTGAATAGATACCGTATTTCAAATATACCGTGTTCGCCAGGTGTCTATCCTGCCACTGAAACCCCCAAAAGATATGAGCCCGCCAAGACGCGTTTCGTCCTATTGAGACTTAAAGGGACAGTTCAGTGGAAATGATCAATATTTGCTGCTGTTGACAATAGTGAGCTGACATTTCAGGTTCTAATGCTCCTTCTTCCCAGGATGCACCACATCCTTGGAATGTTCCAAACAGTAATTTCTACTGATTGGCGTACATGTTCTTTCTCGCGAGTGTATTTGATTACGTGATCGGGATTAACTTCTCTTTTTTGTTGTGTCTGTTTTGTTACAACTGAGCCTCCTTTATTTCCTAGCTTTTTAGAGCGTCTATCGTCATAGCCTGTTTTCATTTTCTCGCTCTCGCCCTACCAGATGTTTTAACGTTTTTAAAAGGGGCTCACCGCCAATCATCTTTAGTCAATTTCTACCTAACATCTCCTTTTCAATCGCGTCAAGATGTGTAATCAGTTTTATACATTTGTCTTTCACATTTGAAATAATTTGTGACACAATTTTATCGTTGTAACGAGCGACAGAGTCAATATGTCGTACGTATTGTCACGCCAACATGAGCAGGAAATGGAAAAGCAGTCATAGTGTGTGTCTGGTGTCTCAAATGTAATACGTCTTCTTAAAAAGTGTACCGGTATCTGGTGTATCGGGGACCGATGTTCTGTCGCACTAGCCCAAAACATCGTTTAGCAATAGAGATGGGCGAACTTCGTAAAGTTTGGTCTGTTTTCGAACTTTCGAACTTCAGTAAAAGTTTAAAAGTTCGAATTCGGACCCATTAAAGTCAATGGGGAGTGATAATTCGAAAAATCCAGGTGATTTACAGCTAAACTAACAATGGTAACTTACTGTGAATGGCTGTGACACCTGGGGAATGGTCTGGGGAACATATCACTGTCACGGGCAATTGTCGGGTTTTGTGCAAGCTACATTCGAGTGTTACCACCAATTCGAGGGTTACCGAACGATACTTTCTAGGGTTTCCGAAATCGAACGATACATTCGAGGGTTACCGCCAATTCGAGGGTTACCGAACGATGTATAGTCTGTTCTTCATGTGATCCATCTAGCCTAACAATTTAATCTTCGTTGTTAATGGTTATTTCTTACTCCATCAAGTATCGTTCATTTCGGAAAATTAAAGAAAGTATCGTTCGAGTAACCCTCGATATTGGCTGGGAGAACCCTCGAATGTATCGTTTCAATTTCGGAACACCTAAAGAGGGAAGTATCGTTCAGTAACCATCGAATTGGCGGTAACCCTGACGTGTATCGTTCAATTTCGGAAACCCCTAGAAAAGATCGTCAGTAACCCTTCAAATGTATCATTCAATTTCGAGTGAAACCTCAAAAGTATCGTTCGGTAAACCCTCGAATGGCGGTAACCCTCGAATGTTCGTTCAATTCGGAAACCCACAAACAGATCCGTTCGGTACTCCTCCGAATTGCGGGGGGGGTAACACTACGAAATGTATCGTTCAATTGTCGGAAGAAAACCCTAGAAGTATCGTTCAGTAACCCTCGAATCGTATCGTTCATCTGTTTGAAAACCTCAAACAGTATCGTTCGGTACCCTCGAATTGGTGGTAACCCTCGAATGTATGTTTTCAATTTCGTAGACGAACCCCCAAAAAGTTCGTTCGGTAAACCCTCGAATTGGTGGGTAAACACTTGAATGTATAACGTTCAATTCGGGGAAACCCTAGAAAAGTATTGGTCGGTAACCATCTCGAATTGGCGGGTGTAAACTCGGAAGAGATAACGTTTAGAATTTCGGAAACCTTTAAAAGTATGTTCGGTAACCCTCATTGCGGTAACCTCGAATGTATCGTTCAATTTCCGAAATTAAAACCCTAGAAAAGTATCGTTCGGTAACCCTCAATTGGCGGAGTTAAAATCGAAATTTGTAACGTTCAATTTCGAAGGAAAACCCTAGAACGTACGTTCGAGTAACCCCAAAAAATTGACGGTAACCCTTAATGTATCGTTTAAATTTCGGAGAAACCCTAGAATAGTATTGTTCCCCCCCCCCCCGGGAAACCTCAAAGTGGCGGTAACCCTTCGATGTATCGTTCAATTTCGAGAAACCCTACGATAGAAAGTATCGTTCGGTAACACTCGAATTGGCGGGTAACCCTCGAATGGAAACGTTCAATTTCGGAAAACCTCAAAGTATCGTCGGTAAACCCTCAATTGGCGGCGGTAACCCTCGAATGTATCGTTCAATTCAGCAACCCTCAAAAGTAACCGAACGATACTTTCTAGGGTTTCCGAAATTGAACGTTACATTCGATGTTTACCGCCAATTTGAGGGTTACCGAACGATACTTTCTAGGGTTTTAATTTCGGAAATTGAACGATACATTCGAGGGTTACCGCCAATTTGAGGGTTACCGAACGATACTTTTTAGGGTTTCCGAAATTAAACGTTACCTTCGAGGTTTACCGCCAATTCGAGGGTTACCGACCAATACTTTCTAGGGTTTCCGAAATTGAACGTTACATTCAAGTGTTACCACCAATTCGAGGGTTACCGAACGATACTTTTGGGGGTTTCCGAAATTGAACGATACATTCGAGGGTTACCACCAATTCGAGGGTTACCGAACGATACTTTTGAGGTTTTCAGAAATTGAACGATACATTCGAGGGTTACTGAACGATACTTTCTAGGGTTTCCGAAATTGAACGATACATTCGAGTGTTACCGCCAATTCGAGGGTTACCGAACGATACTTTTGGGGGTTTCCGAAATTGAACGATACATTCGAGGGTTACCGCCAATTCGATTCGAGGGTTACCGCCAATTCGAGGGTTACTGAACGATACTTTCTAGAGTTTCCGAAATTGAACGATACATTTGAGGAGGTAAGAAATATACCATTAACCAGAGATTAATTGTTAGGCTAGATGGATCACATGAGAGAACAGACTACAGCACACCAAACCACTTGAGGTAGAAACTGCTCTGCTTTATTGTTACATTGTCAGATTATTTATACCATTTGTAATTGCTAGCATATGTCAGTATTAATTAGTTACATATTTAGTCAGGTCATTACATTTACCCAATCAATAGTTAGAATTTATTTCCAGATCATTGAGAGTTAAAACCTTGTTTCCCTTATTCATCAAGAAATATTGGACTTTGGTGGACCCTTGTTTGTGTGCTTCATTATCTTATTATTTAATCACTCTTATTTACCGTTATCCCTTCTGACATAGATCTTATCATTCTGTTATCATTTACAGATGTCACATAGCTGTATTCTAAAAGTCAGATTGACCTGTTGCTTACTTATTAGCTTACCATTGCAACTCTCATATTTGTGAATTAGAAACATATATATATATATATTATTGTATAACCCAGATTGACTATTGAATAAAACCCACCTTAACACATTCAAGGGTTACCGCCAATTTGAGGGTTACCCAACGATACTTTCTAGGGTTTCCGAAATTGAAGGTTACATTCGAAGTTTACCGCCAATTTGAGGGTTACCGAACGATACTTTCTAGGGTTTCAATTTCAGAAATTGAGAACGCTTCATTCGAGGGTTCGCCAATTGCGGGTTACCAAACGATACATTTTTAGGTTTCCGAAATTGAACGTTACATTCGAGGTTTACCGCAATTAGAGGGGTACCGAACGATACTTTCTAGGGTTCAATTTCAGAAATGAACTTTACATCGAGGGTTACCGCCAATTTGAGGTTACCGAACGATACTTTTAGGGTTCCAAATTGAACGGTTACATTCGAGGTTTACCGCCAATTCGAGCGGTTACCGAACGATACTTCTAGGGTTTCCGAAATTGAACGTTACATTCGAGGGTTACCGCCAATTTGGGTTACCGAACGATACTTTCGAGCGGTTTCCGAAATTGAACGATAAATGCGGGTTACCGCCAATGTAGCGGTTACCGAACGATACTTCGAGGCAGTTTACGAAATTGAACGTTACATTGGGGTAGCACATGGCTTGTAAATTGATATTATCGGAAAACAGCCGCCCGGAGTCGGAAAGTCAGAGAATCTGCGGTCGCGGAGAAGGCACTCGAGAAGTCCGACAGACGTGGACTTCTCGAACTATCCCGAGACCCAGATTCTCGAATTCGGACTCCGGACTTGGATTACGATAATTATCAAATTTACAAGACATTTGTAACCCCCAATGGTAACGTTCAATTTCGTAAACCCTCGACAGTTATCGTTCGGTAACCCTCACATTGGCGGTTAACACTCTGAATGATCGCTTCAATTCGGAAACCTCGAAAGTATCGTTCGGCTAACCCTCAAATGGCGGTAACCCTTCGAATGCTAACGTTCAATTTCGGAAACCCTAGAAGTACGTTCGGTAAACCTCGAATTGGCGGGTAAACACTCGAATTGTAACGTTCATTCGCGAAACCCTAAAAAAGTATCGTTGGCTAACCCTCAAATTGGCGGCTTAACCCTCGAATGTAACGTTCAATTTCTGGAAAATTGAAACCCTAGAAAGTACGTTCGGTAACCCTGAATTGGCGGAGGGGTTAACCTCGAAGTACGTTAATTTCGGAAAAACCCTTAAAAAGTATCGTTGGTAACGTCCTCAAATTGGCGGAGAACCTCGAATAACGTTCAATTCTGAAATTGAAACCCCTTAGGAAGTATCGTTCGGTAACCACAATTGGCAGGGTAACTTCGATGTAACCTTCATTTCGAGAAACCCTAGAACGTATCGTTGGGTAACCCTCAATGGCGGTAACCCTTGAATGCTGTTAAGGTGGTGGTTATTCAATAGTCAACTCTGGGTTATCAATACATATTATATATTATATGTTCTAATGCACAAATGATGAGAGTTGCAATGTAAGCTAATAAGGAAGCAACAGGTTCCAATCTGACTTTAGAATACAGCTCTATGTGACATACTGATAATGATAACAGAAGATAAATCTATGTCAGAAGGGATAACGGTATCAAGAGGGATTAAATAATAAGATAATGAAGCCACACAAAAAAGGAGTCCACCAAAGTCCAATATTCCTTGATGAATAAGGGAACAGGTTTTAACTTCAATGATCCTGGAATAAATTCTAACTATGATTGGGTAAATGCTAATGACCTGACTAAATATGTAACTAATTAATACTCGACATATGCTTAGCAATTACAAATGGTAAAATAATCTGACATGTAACAAATAAAGCAGAGCGTTATACCTCAAGTGGTTTGGATGTGCTGTAGTCTGTTCTTCATGTAATCCATCTAGCCTAACAATTACTCTCTGGTTATAATGCGTTATATTTCTATCCCTCCTCAAGATCGAATTCAATTCGGAAACTCTAGAAAGTATCGTCAGTAACCCTCGAATATGGTTGTTGGTATAACCCTCGAAGTATACGTCAATTTCGTCAACCCTAGAAAGTATCGTTCAGTAACCCTCGATTATTGCGCGGTAAACCTCGAATGATTTCAATTTCGACCGAAACCCTAGTAAAGATCGTCAGTAACCCTCAAATGTATCATTCAATTTATGAAACCTTCAAAGGTATCGTTCGTAACCCTCGAATTGGCGGTAACCCTCGAATGTATCGTTCAATTTCAGGAAACCCCAAAAGTATCAGTTCGGTAACTCGAATTGGCGGTCAGGTAACATCGAAGTATCGATTCAATTTCGCCCGAAACCTAGAACTAGAACGGTATCGTTCAGTAACCCTGAATGTATAGTTCAATTTCTGAACCTCAAAGGATCGTTCGGTAACCCGCCGAATTGGTGGTAACCTCTGAATGTACTAGTTCAATTTCGGAAACACCCAAAGTAATCGTTCTCGGTAACCCCTCGGAATTGGTGCGTAACACTTGGAATGTAACGTTCAATTTCGGAACCTAAGAACGTATTGGTCGGTAACCCTCGAAGTGGCCAGGTTGGTAACCTCGAAGGTAACGTGTAATTTCGGAACCCCTCAAAAGTACGTTCGCGTAACCCTCAAATTGGAGGGTAACCATCGATGTATAGTTAAATTTACGAAATATAAAAACCCTAGAAAAGTAGTTCGGCTAGACTCAATGGACGGTTAGGTAACGTCGAATGTAAAGTTCAATTTCGGAAACCCTAGAAGTATCGTTCGGCTAACCTCAAAGTTACGGGTAACCCTGAATGTATCGTTCAATTTCGCGAACCATAGAAAGTATTGTTCGTCGTAACCCTCAAATTGGCGGTAACCCTCGAAAGGTTATCGCTTCAATTTCGGAAACCTGGAAAGTATCGCGTTCCGGTAACCCCTCGAAATTGGGCGGTAACACTCGAATGTAACGTCAATCGGGAACCCTCAAAGTATCGTCGGAACCCTAGAATTGGCGGTCAACACTCGAATGTACGTTCAATTCAGAAACCTCAAAAGTATCGTTCGGTAATGGTTCGAATTTGGCGGTAACCCGCGATGTGTAACGTTCAATTTCGGAAACCCTAGAAAGTATCGTTCGGTAACCTCGAATTGGCGGGTAACCTCGAATGTATCGTTCGATTTCGGAACGCTAGAAAGTATCGTTCGGTAACCCGGAATGGTGGTACAACTCGAGTTAGCTTGCACAAAACCCGACAATTGCCGTGACAGTTGAAGTTCCCCAGACCATTCCCAGGTGTCACAGCCATTCACAGTAGAGTTACACATTGTTAGTAGCTGTAAATCACCTGGATTTTTAAGAAGTATCATCCCATTGACTTAATGCGCGTCCGCATTCGAACTTTTAAAACTTTTATGAAGTTCGAAAGATTCGAAAACAGACCAAATTTACGAAAGTTCGCCCATCTCTATGCTAAACGATGTTTTGCGGCTAGTCGCCGACAGAACACGGTTCCCCGATTACACCAGATACGGTACAATTTTTAACGAAGACGATATTAATTGAGACACCAGACACACAAGAGGACTGCTTTCCATTCCTGACCTCATGTTGGGTGACAATTACGTACGACTATTGACTCTGTTCGCTCGTTACAACGATTAAAATTGCGTCACAAATGATTTCAAATGTGAAAGACAAAAGGTATGAAAACTGATTAACATCTTGACGGCGATTGATTGAAAAGGAGATGTTAGGTAGAAATTGACAAAGATGATTGGCGGTGAGCCCCCTTTAACAACGTGTAAAACATACTGGTATAGGGCCGCGAGAAGCCGAGGAAAATGAAAAAAGGCTATGACGATAGACGCTCTAAAAGCTAGGAAATAAAGGATAGGCTCAGTTGTAACAAAACCGAACACAACCAAAAAAGAGAAGTAATTCCCGATCACGATAATCAAAACACTCGCTGAGAAAGAACATGTACGCCAATCAGTAGAATTAATGTTTGGACATTCCAAGGCTGTGGTGCATCCTGCGGAAGAAGGAAGCAATTTAGAACCTGAAATGTCAGCCTCATATTTGTCAACAGAGCAAAGATTGCCATCATCCACTGAAATGTCCCTTTAAGTCTCAATAGACGAAAGCGTCTTGGCGGGGGCCACTCTATCGTTTTGGGCGTTTCAGTGAGGGATAGAACACCTGGCCGAACACGGCTTAATTTGAAATACGGGTTATCTATTCCACCTTTACTATCGGTTCTATTTTACGGTTGTTGATGGGGCCATAGGTCCAATTTAGCTCATACTTAGGGCGGTTAGTATTGTGAGATTACTTGCTTTGCTATCTATGGCCACATCCCATTACTTACCTTATTCACTTACTCTTCGGTGCTGTCTCCAGTATTCTGTGATAATTGTTTGGAGAATGTGATTTCCATTACAAATAAAGGAATTCAATCTGCAATCTAAGGCTGGTACACACAGGGCCGGGGACTATTTGTCCCGACCGAGACGCGACACAGAGATATATCACATTGACAAATTTAGATTTGTTAACCTGGGCTGCCGTTCGTTCCTTGTTGGCGCTGTTGGTCTGCTGCCGTGACAATCTTGTTAGTTTATACAGGGCGTCGAGGTGGGTGATTTTATCAGCGGTTGAGTGCGTTTGACTATGTTTTCAACGAGACATTCTCGAGAACGATTTACAGAGCAATAAAGGGTAATGCCTTAAAGTAATTGTACTCTAAAAAAAAGAGACTTTGCCATTGCAATCTATAAAAAAAATACATGTAAGTATCACTTGATGTGTTTGTGTTGCTGCATGAATTAATAAGTACTTGTTTTGCCTCAGACCTCTAGTCCCCCCGACCCCATGCCAGACTATATGACTCTCTGTGAGGTCAAAGCATCAGATAATCCCATGAGCAGTATGGAAGAGAGGACCATTTCCCACAATGCAGTTCAAAACCAACTTTCACCATTATAGCTAAAACAAAACAATTACAAACAGAAGAGTGATATTGCGACCTGCATAACCAGGTCCAGGAATTATCTGTTCCTTGCAAATAGTTATCAATTAAAGGCGCCAGTCTAGACTGGGAAGAAACTAGAAAGAACCACCACTGACATGACGAGTTGTTCAGTAGACAAAAATGCTTCTTCTGCCTTTATTGCTTAGTGCAAGGTTTATATAGGTGAGCGAGGAGTGTTGATTAGCCCACACAATAGTGTGGACAAGTTATTATGTTTGTTTATTTAGTCAATTGTAGCATAGTCTCTAAGAGTCACACTTAGACGTGATTCTCCACAAAATATCTGTTCCGATGGAAAGGCTCTTTTCATCCACCACAAAACATTTGTTCCTCTGAGAGAAGTTCCTGTTCCTTTGTTCTCGTACCACAGCGAGATCTTATGAGATCTGTGTTTATCAAAGTTGGAGCAGAAATCAAGAACTTGGCATATCATTTTGATACTGCAATCTAAAGTGAGCAAAATAAATAAGGCATAGGTCATCAGACAGTAAAATAACATTTTCTTTTCATGTAATTAAAACTCAAGCTTAAAGCGATAGATGTATGGGATATATGTCCCTTAACAAGCGGTGTATGGTTCATAAGGAACACTTAATTGACAGCTGAATATAAACATGCGATATCTTAAAGAAATGAGGGCGACAGAGCCACAAGAAAATTTCCAATGATAGTGGGAAGAACTATAGTTCTAATAATCGGGAAAATTCGCCAGTGTCCCACATACCTCTTTACAAGAAATTCATGTAAACAGGATTGCTCCAGCCATCGTCAGGACCTAAATGCAGAAAACTGTAAATGAAATATGATGAATATAATAGAATGGTGGCAATTAAGAGAATGGAGATAATGTTTACACACTATCTATTGCCAACAGTTCCTATCCAAGAGTAATAATCATCAAAAATTACAGAGGTATAAAATGTTTTTATACACGCACAATGGGGACAGTAACACGCGCCATGTACATGTACAATTGTTAACGCCAATTCTGTTCCTGCAAAAGGATTGGCTAAGGCTACTAGTGGGTGTGACCAACTGATAACAAGTTCCTGCAGTCTCTTAGACTGAGCCATGTGTAAAGACATAATGGTTCAGACGACCACCTGTGATTTACCGGAACACGTGCCGGGCGAAATACGACACAAACCTATGTTAGAAGTTTTCATTTCTCACACAACCATATCAAAATGAGCAGGTAGACACTGATTACTGTATTTAATCAAAGAGACCTGCCTTCTAATTCACTGTTGTTTCGGAGGCTTTAGCATATTTTAAGAATTAACATTAATAGCCAACAACAAGCCTGTGAAGAATCTTGTCTTCCCACTGCGTGAAACCCTAGCGGGCCTCTATATCTGCATGACGAGTTATTCTAGCGTGTACGCCCTATAACAGGTCACCTTATACCGATCTCTCTATATAGTGACAGTACTGTCGGGGGCTGAGTTATATGAGGTCTGATGCAATTAAACCATTTAATTTACTTTCATTTTAGATGATCTCTCCCAAGTCTATTTCCACAACAAAGCATTTCCCAATCAGGTTCGAATTTCGCTATAGTCCCCCCCTAAGAAAAAAATATTCCAATAAAGCTTGTCGGACCATTTAGAGAATGTAGTTAAGGAGTTCGAATAGACCCAGAGTTCGAATCGAATATGAGGGTTTTGAGTCCCGATGAATCACGGAACCGGTTTTTTTGAATTTTTGATTTTTATCGAAAGTAGAAGATTTTCAAAATCGAAAGTAACAATATCTGAAAATCTTAAATCGAAAGTAGACAATTCTGAAAATCGAAGTAGACAATTTCTGACAATCGAAAATCGAAACGTAGACAATTTCTGGAAAATCGAAAGTAGACAATTTCTGAAAATCGGAAGTAGACAATTTCTGAAAATTGAAGCTAGACAATTTCTGAAGATTCGAAGTAGACATTTTGAAAATCGAAAGTAAGCCAATTTCTGAAAATCGAAAAATCAAAAAGACAATTTCGAAAATCGAAAGTAGACAATTTATGCAAAATCGACAATCGAAAGTAGACCAATTTCTGAAATCGCAAGTAGACAATTTCTGAAATCGAAGTAGACATTTCTGAAAATTGAAATCGAAAGTAGACCAATTTCTGAAAATCGAAAGTAGACAATTTCTGAAAATCGAAAATCAAAAATAGATCAATTCGAAAATCGAAAGTAGACAATTTCTGAAAATCTGAAAGTAGACAATTTCTGAAAATCAAAAATCAAAACTAGACACTTTATGAAAATCAAAAAGTAGACAATTTCTGTTTATGAAAAAAATCGAAAATCGGGAAAGTAGAGAATTTCTGAAAATCGAAATCGAAAGTAGACAATTTCTGGAAAAATCGAACGCTAGACAATTTCTTGAAACATCGAAAGTAGACAATTTTGACAATCGAAAGTATGACAATTTCTGAACAATCGAAAATCGAAAGTAGACCCATTTCTGGAAATCGAAAGTAGACAATTTCTGAAATCAAAAGTAGACAATTTCTGAAAATCAAAGTAGACAATTCTGAAAATCGAAATCGAAAAGTAGACATCTGAAAATCGAAAGTAGAAATTTCTGAACATCGGAAATGAAAGTAGACAATTTCTGAAATCGAAAGTAGCACAATTTCTGAAACTCGGAAGTAGACCCCCCCCCCAATTTCTGAAAATCAAAAATCGGAAGTAGACAATTTCTGAAATCAAAAAAGACAATTTCTGAAAATCGAAAGCTAGACAATTTCTGAAAATTGAAATCGAAAGTAGACAATTTCTGAAACTCAACAATCGAAGTAGACAATTTATGAAAATCGGAAGTAGACAATTTCTGAAAATCGAAAAGCGAAAGTAGACAAATTATGAAATAGCGAAGTACAATTTCTGAAAATTGGAAGTAGAAAATTCTGGAAAATTAAATAAAAAATAGACAATTTCTGCAAATCGAAAGAGCGACAATTTCTGGAAAATCGAAGTAGACATTTCTGGTGAAAATCGAAAATCAAAAAATAGACAACTCTGAAATCGAAAGGAGACATTTCTGAAATTGGAAGTAGACAATTTCTGAAAATGCAAAATCAAAATAGACAATTTCTGTCCGCAAAAGGATTGGCGAGAGGCCATACTAGTGAGGGTGACCAACTGTAACAAGTCTGCAGATCTTAGGAATGAGAATGCATGTAAAGAACATAATGTACAAGTCAGCGACACACGGATACAGGAACCTGGGAAATAAGACCCCACAAACCTCATTAGGAACAGTTTATTTCTCAACACCCATATCAAAATGATGAGGGGAATTGAGACCACTGATTACTGTATTTTATATCAAAGAGACCTGCCTTCTAATTCAATGTGTTCGGAGGATTTAGTAATCCTTTAATGACATTAACATTAATAGCCAACACCACGCTGTTGAAGAATCTTTCTTCCACTGAGTGAAAGCCCCGCGGCCCTCACTATCGGCTACCGAGTTATTCTAGCGGTGTACGCCCTATAACATAGTCACCTTATCTGATCTCTCGCTATAGTGAAAGTACTGGCGGCTGGTATATTGGTCTGTGCAATAAACCATTTATTTCTCTCATTAGCTTGATCTCTCCACAAGTTTATTTTCCACAACAAGAATTTCCCACACTCAGGTTCTAATTTCAGCGATAGTCACACAAGAAAAAAATATTCCAGAATAACAGCTTTGTCGGCCATTAGAGATGTAGTAAGAGTTCGAATAGCTTGAACCCAGTTTCGAATCGAAGAGGAGGGTTTTGAAGTCCGAATTGAATATCACGGAACCCGGAGTTTTTTGAATTTTGTGATTTTATCGAAAGTCGAAGCTTCAAAAATCGGAAAGTAGACAATATCTGAAAATGCTTAAAAGAAAGTAGACAGATTTCTGAAAAATCGGAAGGTAGACAATTTCTGAATCGAAAATCGAAAGTAGAAATTCTGGAATCGAAAGTAGAACAATTTTGAAAATCGGAAGGCAGTAGCAAATTTCTGAAAATTGAAGTAGACAATTTATGAAGATCGAAAGTAGACAATTTCTGAAAATCGAAAGTAGACAATTCTGAAAATCGAACATCAAAAATAGACAATTTCTGAAAACGAAAGTAGACAATTCTGAAAATCGAAAATCGAAAGTAGACAGTTTACCTAAAATCCGGCGAAGTAGACAATTTCTGAAAATCGAAAGTGACAATTCTGAAAAATTGAGAAGCGAAAGTAGACAATTTGGAAATCCGAAAGTAGGACAATTTCTGAAAATCGAAAATCACAATAGACAATTTCTGAAAATCGAAAAGTAGACAATTTCTGAAAATCGAAAGTAGAAATTCTGAAAATCAAAATCAAAAATAGAACAATTTCTGAAATCAAAAGTAGACAATTCTGTGAAAATCGATAAATCGAAGTAGACAATTCTGAAAATCGAAAAATGAAAGTAGACAATTCTGAAATCGAAAGTAAGACATTCTTGTCAAATCGAAAGTAGACAATTTCTGAATCGAAAGCTAGACAATTTATGAAAACGAAAAAGCGAAAGTAGACAGATTCTGAAAAATCGAAAGTAGACAATTCTGAAAAGCAAAAGTAGACATTTCTGAAAACACAAGTAGACAATTTCTGAAAATCGAAATCGAAAGTAGACAATTTCTGAAAATGAAAGAGACAAATTTCTGAAAATCGAAATCGAAAGTAGACAATTGCTGAAAATCGACAAGTAGACAATTATGAAAAATCGGAAGCGAATAGACAATTTCTGAAAAATCAAAAATCGGAAGTAGACAATTATGAAATCAAAAAAGACAATTTCTGAAAATCGAAAGTAGACAATTCGAAAATGGAAAAGGAAAGTAGGACAAATTTATGAAAATCAAAAAATCGAAAGTAGACACCCCCCCCCCCTCCATTTCTGGGGAACATCGGAAGTAGACAATTTCTGAAAATGAAATCGAAAGTAGTGAAGTAGACAATTTATGGAAAATCGAAAGTAGGACCATTCTGGGAAAATTGGAAGTAGACCAATTCGAAAAAGGAAAATAAAAAATAGACAATTTCTGAAAATCGAAGTAGACAATTTCTGAAAATCGAAAGTAGAACAATTCTGACACGCAAAATCAAAAATAGCAATTTGAAATCGAAAGTAGACCAATTTCATGGAAAATTGACGAAAGTAGACAATGTCTGAAAATTGAAAGTCAAAAATAGACAATTTGAAAATCGAAATAGACAATATCTGAAATCGAAAGTAGACAATTTCTGAAAATAGAAAATCACAAAGTGACAACTTCTGAAAATCGAAAAGTAGACAATTTCATGAAAATCGGAAGTAGACAATTGCTGAATCGAAATCAAAAATAGCCAATTTCTGAACATCGAAAGCATAACAATTTCTGAAATATCGAAAATCAATAGTAGACGATTTTCGAAAATCTAAACTCGAACTTTCGGAAAATTCGTAAACAGAACGAAACTTAACATCTCTATTGGCTCATGTGTCATTTGTTTCTAAATAACAAAGTCTAATGTGCCGCCCTTGATGTCATCTCCGTCACCACCGCTCCTGGTTCTGAACCATCGCAGCGTTTTTTTTTTTTTTTTTTTTGCCTTTTTTTGCCTCCGTGATTTCTTTCCAGCGGCTCAGTCCAAAGACGCCCACAATAGCTTGCCGAGCTTTTTAATTTTTTGCTTCTTTTGCATTTTAGAAAAATGTTATCCTTCAAAAAATGAATTCTTATTCTGCCGTTTTCACCTGATTTAGGCACCGCAGAACAAATTCCTCCCTTGTGGTTCGTTTTCAGGCCTAATTGCACGATGTCGACTTGAGTACAGTAGTTATTTATTGTCAATTTTTTAAAAAGGAAATTAAGTTGCAAAAATGAAACATAATGACACGTCTGGTGGGGGGGGGGGTGTCTCCTTAACGAATGTCACTAGTGTTTCCACCGGTGGTAGGATAAACTTTAAGAGCCTAAAATTGTAAAGTCCTCCAGGTATGGTATATCTGTAATATTCATCCATCCAGGTCACAGTATATCTGCTAATATTCACCATCCAGGTCATGGTATATCTGACTATTCATCCATCCAGGTCACGGTGATATCTGAAATATCATCTATCCAGAGTCACGGTTTAGATCTGTAATTTAAAAGGACAACTATACTCACCTCACCCTCACTCCTCCTTCCCCTCCAAGTGCATAGTAACCAGGGTGAGGACCTAAAATCGACTAAGTCCTCACCTGGGTACTTTCCCTAAATCCTGCCAACCTTACGAAATCTGCTTCTTTTTGGGCCGATGCTCCATTCCTCCGCCTTCCTGCTTCAGCTGACAGATCGCCGGATGGACAGCCATAGGAAGATAAGCTCGGTACAAGGAGGCGTGTCTTCCCAATTGCTGCCTCGCCGACTGTCACTGACCGTAGAAAGAGAAGTGGAACAGTGTGGATCGGCGAGAGCAGATTTGCGGTAAGTAGTGCAGGAGTTAGGCGAACGTATCCAGGGTAGGACTTAGCGATTTTGGTCTCACCCTGGGTACTCATGACTGCGTGGATAGGGGAAAAGGTGAGCTATTAATTGTCCTTTAATCTATTCTATGGTCACCAGGTTATAATCTGTAATATAATCCCTCCAGGTCAGCCGTATATCTGTAAATTTTCATCCATCCAGGTCACGGTATATCTGTAATATTACATCCATCCAGGTTTCATGGTATATCGGCCTATATTCATTCGATCAGGTCATAGTATATCTGTAATATCATCCATCCTGTAATATTCATCATCCAGGTCATGGTATATCGGTAATATTCATTCATCAGGTCCTGGTATATATAGTAATGTTCATTCATCACAGATCAGGTGAATCTGTAATATTCATTTCATCCAGGTCATGGTATATCGATAATATCATTCATCCAGGTCATGGCTATATCTGTAATATATTCTCCATCCAAGGTCATGGATATCTGTAAATAATCCATCAAGGTCATGTATATCTGTAATATTCATCCATCCAGGTCACGGTATATCTGGAATATTCATTCATCCAGGTCACGGTAATCTGTAATATTCATCCATCCAGGTCACGGTCTATCTGCTAATATTCATCCATCAAGGTATGGTATATTCTGTATATCATCCATCCAGGTCCGGTATATATGCTAATATTCATTCATACAGTCACGGTATGTATATCGTAATATTTTCATTCCATGTCACGGAGTATATCTGTCATATTATCCATCCGGTCACGGGTATATCTGCATAATAGTCATCCATCCATGTAACGGTAGCATCTGTAATATTCATCCATCCAGGGAACGGTATATCTGTTAATATTCATCCATCCAGGTCACGGTATATCTGCTAATATTTCATCCATCCAGGTCACGGTATATCGTGTAATATTCATCCATCAGGTCACGGTTTTTTTTTTATATCTGTAATATTTATCCATCCAGGTCACGTATATCTGATAATATTCATCCATCCAGGTACATGGCATACTGAATTATTCATTCATCCCGTCACGGTATATCGTGATATTCATCCATCCAGGTCATGCGTCGATCTGCTAATATTCATAATCCAAACGTCACGGTTTATATCTGTAATATTCCTCCATCACCAAGGTCACGGTATTCTGGAATATTCATTCATCCAGGTCACGGTTATATCTGTCATATTCATTCATACCAGGTAACGGTATATCTGTTAATTCATTCATCCAGGTCACGGTATATGCTGCTAATAGTCATTCTCCAGGTCACGGTATATCTGCTAATTATTATTACCAGGTCACGGTATATCTGTAATATTCCTTCATTCCAGGTCACGGTAGATACTGCTAATATTCATCCATAAGGTACAAGGGTATAGCGGTAATATTCATTCATCCATGGTCACGGTATATAGTCAATCTTCATTCATCCAGGTCATGGTATATCTGTAATATCATCCATCCGTAGGTCACGGTCTATCTGTAAAGGTCATCCATCCACGTCCGAAGTGGTATATCTTGATATTATATTCCTCCATCAATGTCAAGGTTATCTGTAAAATATTCCTCCATCCAGTCACGGTATTCTGTAATACTCATTTGCCAGTCACGGTATATCTGTAATATTCATTCATCAGGGTCACGGAGTATATCTGTAAATTCATATCAGGTAGGTATATATGTAATATTCATTCATCCAGATTCATGGTTAATATTCATTAACCAGTCAACGGTATATCTGTCATATTCATTTCATCCAGGTCACGGTATGTCTGTATATTCATCATTACAGGTCACGGTATATCTGTAGATTCACTCATCCAGGTTCACGGTATATATGTAATATTCATTCATCCAGGTCACGTTATATCTTGTAATATTCATCCATCCAGGTCACGGTAATCGGTCTATTCATCCATCCAGGTAACGGTAGATCGTAAATTCATCCATCCAGGTCACGGTATATCTGTAATATTCATCCATCCAGGTCACGTATATTTCTGTAATATTCATCCCTCCAGGTCACGGATATCGAATCTTCATCCATCCAGGTCACGCTAATCGGTAATAGTTCATCCATCCGGTAACGTATACTTGTATATTTCATCACATCCAGGTCAGGTATATCGTTGTATTAATTAATCCAGGTGGTCCCGGTACATCTGAATATTCATCCATCCAGGTCACGGTATATCTGTAATATCATCCATCCGGTCACGGTATATCTGTTAATATTCATCCATCCAGGTCAAGGTTATACTGTTACTATTCATTCATCAGGTCACGTATTATCTGTATAATATTCATTTATCCAGTTACACGGTATATCTGTAATATTCATCCATCCAGGGTCACGGTATATCTGTAAATTCATCCATCCAGGTCACTGGATATCTGAGTAATATTGCATCATCAGGTCACGGTTATATCTGTAATATTTCATCCATCCAGGTCACGGCTATTATATCTGCTAATATTTAGCCATCCAGGTTCAAGGTATATCTGTAATATTCAATCCATCCAGGTCAACGTATATCTGGAATATTATCCATCCAGGTTCACGGTATAATCTGTAAGAATTCTTCCATTCCAGTCATTGGCATATCTGTAATATCATTCATCCAGGTCACGGTATATCTGTAATATTTAATCCATCCAGGTCATGGTCTATCTGTAATATTCATCCATCCACGTCACGGTTATATCTGTATATCCTCCATTTCCAGGTCACTGGATAATCTGAATATTTCATTCCTCCAGGTTCACGAGTATATCTGTAAATATTTCATTCATCCAGTCACTGTATATATGTATATTCATTCATCAGGTCACGGTATATCTGTAATATTCATTCATCCAGGTTCACGGTATATTGTATGATTCATTAATCCAGGTTCACGGTATATCTGTAATATTCCTCATCCAGGCGTCACAGTATATCTGTAATATTCATCCCTCCAGGTCACGGTATATCTGTAATATATTCATCATCCAGGTCACGGTATTCTGTAATATTATTCATCCAGGTCTGGTAATCTGTAAGATTCATCCATCCAGGTCACGTCTATCTGTAATATTCAATCAATCCAGTCACGGATATCTGTAATATTCCTCCATCCAGGTCACGGTTTATATCTGTAATATTAATTCATAGGTCACGGTATATCTGTAATATTCATTATCCCAGGTCACGGTATATCTGTAATATTCATTCATCCAGGTCATGGTATATATGTAATATTCATTCATCCAGATCATGGTTAAATCATATCCAGGGTTTCACGTGTAGATCTGCTAATATTCATTCATCAGGTCACGGTATGTCTGTAATATTCTCCCTCCAGGTACGGTATATCTGTAATATTCATCATCCAGGTCACGGTGATCTGTTAATATTCAGTCATCCAGGTAACGGTAGATTGTAATATTCATCCATCCAGGTCCCGGTATATCTGTAATATTATCCATCAGGTAAGCCGTTGATATCATTTCCTCCGTCCAATATCATCCATCAGGTCACGGCCGATATCTTGTATTGTCATCATCCAGGTACATCTTTGATATATCGGGTAAGATTCATCCACCTTCTTCCAGGTCCCACCGGGCAGATATGCCTTTTCCAATTTCCCCTTTTCTATTCATCATCAGGTCACCGGCTATATCGTTTTTTCCCTGCTAATATTTCATCCATTCCAGGCCGGCTTGAACTATCTGCTCAATATTACATCCATTTCCATCGGTCTTACGCCGTATATCTGTAATTTATTTTCATTTTTACATAACCCTTTGGTCACTCGGTATAGCTGTTAATACTTCTTTCTATCCCATCCACGGTCACCTGGTACCAGACCTCTGCAACTATTCATTCCATCTATGGTCAACGCCCGTTTTTATATCTGTATATGATTCTCATTCCTAGTTTGTGTACCATGTGTGATCTATTTCTGTAACTCAGTCATACATCACAGGTCAGGGAACCAATATGTAAATATCCATCTTAACCAGGTTCATAGGTTATATCTGTTAAATTCATCAATCCTCCGCGTACTGCGTGCCTATTTATCATTTTGTTCACACCTATTCATTCCCATTTTCCACCGTCACCGGTTATACTCTGGAGGGTTACCGAACGATACTTTCTAGGGTTTCAATTTCAGAAATTGAACGTTACATTCGAGGGTTACCGCCAATTTGAGGGTTACCGAACGATACTTTTTAGGGTTTCCGAAATTGAACGTTACATTCGAGGTTTACCGCCAATTCGAGGGTTACCGAACGATACTTTCTAGGGTTTCAATTTCAGAAATTGAACGATAAATGCGGGTTACCGCCAATGTAGCGGTTACCGAACGATACTTCGAGGCAGTTTACGAAATTGAACGTTACATTGGGGTAGCACATGGCTTGTAAATTGATATTATCGGAAAACAGCCGCCCGGAGTCGGAAAGTCAGAGAATCTGCGGTCGCGGAGAAGGCACTCGAGAAGTCCGACAGACGTGGACTTCTCGAACTATCCCGAGACCCAGATTCTCGAATTCGGACTCCGGACTTGGATTACGATAATTATCAAATTTACAAGACATTTGTAACCCCCAATGGTAACGTTCAATTTCGTAAACCCTCGACAGTTATCGTTCGGTAACCCTCACATTGGCGGTTAACACTCTGAATGATCGCTTCAATTCGGAAACCTCGAAAGTATCGTTCGGCTAACCCTCAAATGGCGGTAACCCTTCGAATGCTAACGTTCAATTTCGGAAACCCTAGAAGTACGTTCGGTAAACCTCGAATTGGCGGGTAAACACTCGAATTGTAACGTTCATTCGCGAAACCCTAAAAAAGTATCGTTGGCTAACCCTCAAATTGGCGGCTTAACCCTCGAATGTAACGTTCAATTTCTGGAAAATTGAAACCCTAGAAAGTACGTTCGGTAACCCTGAATTGGCGGAGGGGTTAACCTCGAAGTACGTTAATTTCGGAAAAACCCTTAAAAAGTATCGTTGGTAACGTCCTCAAATTGGCGGAGAACCTCGAATAACGTTCAATTCTGAAATTGAAACCCCTTAGGAAGTATCGTTCGGTAACCACAATTGGCAGGGTAACTTCGATGTAACCTTCATTTCGAGAAACCCTAGAACGTATCGTTGGGTAACCCTCAATGGCGGTAACCCTTGAATGCTGTTAAGGTGGTGGTTATTCAATAGTCAACTCTGGGTTATCAATACATATTATATATTATATGTTCTAATGCACAAATGATGAGAGTTGCAATGTAAGCTAATAAGGAAGCAACAGGTTCCAATCTGACTTTAGAATACAGCTCTATGTGACATACTGATAATGATAACAGAAGATAAATCTATGTCAGAAGGGATAACGGTATCAAGAGGGATTAAATAATAAGATAATGAAGCCACACAAAAAAGGAGTCCACCAAAGTCCAATATTCCTTGATGAATAAGGGAACAGGTTTTAACTTCAATGATCCTGGAATAAATTCTAACTATGATTGGGTAAATGCTAATGACCTGACTAAATATGTAACTAATTAATACTCGACATATGCTTAGCAATTACAAATGGTAAAATAATCTGACATGTAACAAATAAAGCAGAGCGTTATACCTCAAGTGGTTTGGATGTGCTGTAGTCTGTTCTTCATGTAATCCATCTAGCCTAACAATTACTCTCTGGTTATAATGCGTTATATTTCTATCCCTCCTCAAGATCGAATTCAATTCGGAAACTCTAGAAAGTATCGTCAGTAACCCTCGAATATGGTTGTTGGTATAACCCTCGAAGTATACGTCAATTTCGTCAACCCTAGAAAGTATCGTTCAGTAACCCTCGATTATTGCGCGGTAAACCTCGAATGATTTCAATTTCGACCGAAACCCTAGTAAAGATCGTCAGTAACCCTCAAATGTATCATTCAATTTATGAAACCTTCAAAGGTATCGTTCGTAACCCTCGAATTGGCGGTAACCCTCGAATGTATCGTTCAATTTCAGGAAACCCCAAAAGTATCAGTTCGGTAACTCGAATTGGCGGTCAGGTAACATCGAAGTATCGATTCAATTTCGCCCGAAACCTAGAACTAGAACGGTATCGTTCAGTAACCCTGAATGTATAGTTCAATTTCTGAACCTCAAAGGATCGTTCGGTAACCCGCCGAATTGGTGGTAACCTCTGAATGTACTAGT
Source organism: Hymenochirus boettgeri (assembly GCA_019447015.1). Classification (NCBI taxonomy): domain Eukaryota; kingdom Metazoa; phylum Chordata; class Amphibia; order Anura; family Pipidae; genus Hymenochirus; species Hymenochirus boettgeri. The sequence continues at coordinate 13,665,457 of CM033471.1, read as the reverse complement.
TCAATTTCGGAAACACCCAAAGTAATCGTTCTCGGTAACCCCTCGGAATTGGTGCGTAACACTTGGAATGTAACGTTCAATTTCGGAACCTAAGAACGTATTGGTCGGTAACCCTCGAAGTGGCCAGGTTGGTAACCTCGAAGGTAACGTGTAATTTCGGAACCCCTCAAAAGTACGTTCGCGTAACCCTCAAATTGGAGGGTAACCATCGATGTATAGTTAAATTTACGAAATATAAAAACCCTAGAAAAGTAGTTCGGCTAGACTCAATGGACGGTTAGGTAACGTCGAATGTAAAGTTCAATTTCGGAAACCCTAGAAGTATCGTTCGGCTAACCTCAAAGTTACGGGTAACCCTGAATGTATCGTTCAATTTCGCGAACCATAGAAAGTATTGTTCGTCGTAACCCTCAAATTGGCGGTAACCCTCGAAAGGTTATCGCTTCAATTTCGGAAACCTGGAAAGTATCGCGTTCCGGTAACCCCTCGAAATTGGGCGGTAACACTCGAATGTAACGTCAATCGGGAACCCTCAAAGTATCGTCGGAACCCTAGAATTGGCGGTCAACACTCGAATGTACGTTCAATTCAGAAACCTCAAAAGTATCGTTCGGTAATGGTTCGAATTTGGCGGTAACCCGCGATGTGTAACGTTCAATTTCGGAAACCCTAGAAAGTATCGTTCGGTAACCTCGAATTGGCGGGTAACCTCGAATGTATCGTTCGATTTCGGAACGCTAGAAAGTATCGTTCGGTAACCCGGAATGGTGGTACAACTCGAGTTAGCTTGCACAAAACCCGACAATTGCCGTGACAGTTGAAGTTCCCCAGACCATTCCCAGGTGTCACAGCCATTCACAGTAGAGTTACACATTGTTAGTAGCTGTAAATCACCTGGATTTTTAAGAAGTATCATCCCATTGACTTAATGCGCGTCCGCATTCGAACTTTTAAAACTTTTATGAAGTTCGAAAGATTCGAAAACAGACCAAATTTACGAAAGTTCGCCCATCTCTATGCTAAACGATGTTTTGCGGCTAGTCGCCGACAGAACACGGTTCCCCGATTACACCAGATACGGTACAATTTTTAACGAAGACGATATTAATTGAGACACCAGACACACAAGAGGACTGCTTTCCATTCCTGACCTCATGTTGGGTGACAATTACGTACGACTATTGACTCTGTTCGCTCGTTACAACGATTAAAATTGCGTCACAAATGATTTCAAATGTGAAAGACAAAAGGTATGAAAACTGATTAACATCTTGACGGCGATTGATTGAAAAGGAGATGTTAGGTAGAAATTGACAAAGATGATTGGCGGTGAGCCCCCTTTAACAACGTGTAAAACATACTGGTATAGGGCCGCGAGAAGCCGAGGAAAATGAAAAAAGGCTATGACGATAGACGCTCTAAAAGCTAGGAAATAAAGGATAGGCTCAGTTGTAACAAAACCGAACACAACCAAAAAAGAGAAGTAATTCCCGATCACGATAATCAAAACACTCGCTGAGAAAGAACATGTACGCCAATCAGTAGAATTAATGTTTGGACATTCCAAGGCTGTGGTGCATCCTGCGGAAGAAGGAAGCAATTTAGAACCTGAAATGTCAGCCTCATATTTGTCAACAGAGCAAAGATTGCCATCATCCACTGAAATGTCCCTTTAAGTCTCAATAGACGAAAGCGTCTTGGCGGGGGCCACTCTATCGTTTTGGGCGTTTCAGTGAGGGATAGAACACCTGGCCGAACACGGCTTAATTTGAAATACGGGTTATCTATTCCACCTTTACTATCGGTTCTATTTTACGGTTGTTGATGGGGCCATAGGTCCAATTTAGCTCATACTTAGGGCGGTTAGTATTGTGAGATTACTTGCTTTGCTATCTATGGCCACATCCCATTACTTACCTTATTCACTTACTCTTCGGTGCTGTCTCCAGTATTCTGTGATAATTGTTTGGAGAATGTGATTTCCATTACAAATAAAGGAATTCAATCTGCAATCTAAGGCTGGTACACACAGGGCCGGGGACTATTTGTCCCGACCGAGACGCGACACAGAGATATATCACATTGACAAATTTAGATTTGTTAACCTGGGCTGCCGTTCGTTCCTTGTTGGCGCTGTTGGTCTGCTGCCGTGACAATCTTGTTAGTTTATACAGGGCGTCGAGGTGGGTGATTTTATCAGCGGTTGAGTGCGTTTGACTATGTTTTCAACGAGACATTCTCGAGAACGATTTACAGAGCAATAAAGGGTAATGCCTTAAAGTAATTGTACTCTAAAAAAAAGAGACTTTGCCATTGCAATCTATAAAAAAAATACATGTAAGTATCACTTGATGTGTTTGTGTTGCTGCATGAATTAATAAGTACTTGTTTTGCCTCAGACCTCTAGTCCCCCCGACCCCATGCCAGACTATATGACTCTCTGTGAGGTCAAAGCATCAGATAATCCCATGAGCAGTATGGAAGAGAGGACCATTTCCCACAATGCAGTTCAAAACCAACTTTCACCATTATAGCTAAAACAAAACAATTACAAACAGAAGAGTGATATTGCGACCTGCATAACCAGGTCCAGGAATTATCTGTTCCTTGCAAATAGTTATCAATTAAAGGCGCCAGTCTAGACTGGGAAGAAACTAGAAAGAACCACCACTGACATGACGAGTTGTTCAGTAGACAAAAATGCTTCTTCTGCCTTTATTGCTTAGTGCAAGGTTTATATAGGTGAGCGAGGAGTGTTGATTAGCCCACACAATAGTGTGGACAAGTTATTATGTTTGTTTATTTAGTCAATTGTAGCATAGTCTCTAAGAGTCACACTTAGACGTGATTCTCCACAAAATATCTGTTCCGATGGAAAGGCTCTTTTCATCCACCACAAAACATTTGTTCCTCTGAGAGAAGTTCCTGTTCCTTTGTTCTCGTACCACAGCGAGATCTTATGAGATCTGTGTTTATCAAAGTTGGAGCAGAAATCAAGAACTTGGCATATCATTTTGATACTGCAATCTAAAGTGAGCAAAATAAATAAGGCATAGGTCATCAGACAGTAAAATAACATTTTCTTTTCATGTAATTAAAACTCAAGCTTAAAGCGATAGATGTATGGGATATATGTCCCTTAACAAGCGGTGTATGGTTCATAAGGAACACTTAATTGACAGCTGAATATAAACATGCGATATCTTAAAGAAATGAGGGCGACAGAGCCACAAGAAAATTTCCAATGATAGTGGGAAGAACTATAGTTCTAATAATCGGGAAAATTCGCCAGTGTCCCACATACCTCTTTACAAGAAATTCATGTAAACAGGATTGCTCCAGCCATCGTCAGGACCTAAATGCAGAAAACTGTAAATGAAATATGATGAATATAATAGAATGGTGGCAATTAAGAGAATGGAGATAATGTTTACACACTATCTATTGCCAACAGTTCCTATCCAAGAGTAATAATCATCAAAAATTACAGAGGTATAAAATGTTTTTATACACGCACAATGGGGACAGTAACACGCGCCATGTACATGTACAATTGTTAACGCCAATTCTGTTCCTGCAAAAGGATTGGCTAAGGCTACTAGTGGGTGTGACCAACTGATAACAAGTTCCTGCAGTCTCTTAGACTGAGCCATGTGTAAAGACATAATGGTTCAGACGACCACCTGTGATTTACCGGAACACGTGCCGGGCGAAATACGACACAAACCTATGTTAGAAGTTTTCATTTCTCACACAACCATATCAAAATGAGCAGGTAGACACTGATTACTGTATTTAATCAAAGAGACCTGCCTTCTAATTCACTGTTGTTTCGGAGGCTTTAGCATATTTTAAGAATTAACATTAATAGCCAACAACAAGCCTGTGAAGAATCTTGTCTTCCCACTGCGTGAAACCCTAGCGGGCCTCTATATCTGCATGACGAGTTATTCTAGCGTGTACGCCCTATAACAGGTCACCTTATACCGATCTCTCTATATAGTGACAGTACTGTCGGGGGCTGAGTTATATGAGGTCTGATGCAATTAAACCATTTAATTTACTTTCATTTTAGATGATCTCTCCCAAGTCTATTTCCACAACAAAGCATTTCCCAATCAGGTTCGAATTTCGCTATAGTCCCCCCCTAAGAAAAAAATATTCCAATAAAGCTTGTCGGACCATTTAGAGAATGTAGTTAAGGAGTTCGAATAGACCCAGAGTTCGAATCGAATATGAGGGTTTTGAGTCCCGATGAATCACGGAACCGGTTTTTTTGAATTTTTGATTTTTATCGAAAGTAGAAGATTTTCAAAATCGAAAGTAACAATATCTGAAAATCTTAAATCGAAAGTAGACAATTCTGAAAATCGAAGTAGACAATTTCTGACAATCGAAAATCGAAACGTAGACAATTTCTGGAAAATCGAAAGTAGACAATTTCTGAAAATCGGAAGTAGACAATTTCTGAAAATTGAAGCTAGACAATTTCTGAAGATTCGAAGTAGACATTTTGAAAATCGAAAGTAAGCCAATTTCTGAAAATCGAAAAATCAAAAAGACAATTTCGAAAATCGAAAGTAGACAATTTATGCAAAATCGACAATCGAAAGTAGACCAATTTCTGAAATCGCAAGTAGACAATTTCTGAAATCGAAGTAGACATTTCTGAAAATTGAAATCGAAAGTAGACCAATTTCTGAAAATCGAAAGTAGACAATTTCTGAAAATCGAAAATCAAAAATAGATCAATTCGAAAATCGAAAGTAGACAATTTCTGAAAATCTGAAAGTAGACAATTTCTGAAAATCAAAAATCAAAACTAGACACTTTATGAAAATCAAAAAGTAGACAATTTCTGTTTATGAAAAAAATCGAAAATCGGGAAAGTAGAGAATTTCTGAAAATCGAAATCGAAAGTAGACAATTTCTGGAAAAATCGAACGCTAGACAATTTCTTGAAACATCGAAAGTAGACAATTTTGACAATCGAAAGTATGACAATTTCTGAACAATCGAAAATCGAAAGTAGACCCATTTCTGGAAATCGAAAGTAGACAATTTCTGAAATCAAAAGTAGACAATTTCTGAAAATCAAAGTAGACAATTCTGAAAATCGAAATCGAAAAGTAGACATCTGAAAATCGAAAGTAGAAATTTCTGAACATCGGAAATGAAAGTAGACAATTTCTGAAATCGAAAGTAGCACAATTTCTGAAACTCGGAAGTAGACCCCCCCCCCAATTTCTGAAAATCAAAAATCGGAAGTAGACAATTTCTGAAATCAAAAAAGACAATTTCTGAAAATCGAAAGCTAGACAATTTCTGAAAATTGAAATCGAAAGTAGACAATTTCTGAAACTCAACAATCGAAGTAGACAATTTATGAAAATCGGAAGTAGACAATTTCTGAAAATCGAAAAGCGAAAGTAGACAAATTATGAAATAGCGAAGTACAATTTCTGAAAATTGGAAGTAGAAAATTCTGGAAAATTAAATAAAAAATAGACAATTTCTGCAAATCGAAAGAGCGACAATTTCTGGAAAATCGAAGTAGACATTTCTGGTGAAAATCGAAAATCAAAAAATAGACAACTCTGAAATCGAAAGGAGACATTTCTGAAATTGGAAGTAGACAATTTCTGAAAATGCAAAATCAAAATAGACAATTTCTGTCCGCAAAAGGATTGGCGAGAGGCCATACTAGTGAGGGTGACCAACTGTAACAAGTCTGCAGATCTTAGGAATGAGAATGCATGTAAAGAACATAATGTACAAGTCAGCGACACACGGATACAGGAACCTGGGAAATAAGACCCCACAAACCTCATTAGGAACAGTTTATTTCTCAACACCCATATCAAAATGATGAGGGGAATTGAGACCACTGATTACTGTATTTTATATCAAAGAGACCTGCCTTCTAATTCAATGTGTTCGGAGGATTTAGTAATCCTTTAATGACATTAACATTAATAGCCAACACCACGCTGTTGAAGAATCTTTCTTCCACTGAGTGAAAGCCCCGCGGCCCTCACTATCGGCTACCGAGTTATTCTAGCGGTGTACGCCCTATAACATAGTCACCTTATCTGATCTCTCGCTATAGTGAAAGTACTGGCGGCTGGTATATTGGTCTGTGCAATAAACCATTTATTTCTCTCATTAGCTTGATCTCTCCACAAGTTTATTTTCCACAACAAGAATTTCCCACACTCAGGTTCTAATTTCAGCGATAGTCACACAAGAAAAAAATATTCCAGAATAACAGCTTTGTCGGCCATTAGAGATGTAGTAAGAGTTCGAATAGCTTGAACCCAGTTTCGAATCGAAGAGGAGGGTTTTGAAGTCCGAATTGAATATCACGGAACCCGGAGTTTTTTGAATTTTGTGATTTTATCGAAAGTCGAAGCTTCAAAAATCGGAAAGTAGACAATATCTGAAAATGCTTAAAAGAAAGTAGACAGATTTCTGAAAAATCGGAAGGTAGACAATTTCTGAATCGAAAATCGAAAGTAGAAATTCTGGAATCGAAAGTAGAACAATTTTGAAAATCGGAAGGCAGTAGCAAATTTCTGAAAATTGAAGTAGACAATTTATGAAGATCGAAAGTAGACAATTTCTGAAAATCGAAAGTAGACAATTCTGAAAATCGAACATCAAAAATAGACAATTTCTGAAAACGAAAGTAGACAATTCTGAAAATCGAAAATCGAAAGTAGACAGTTTACCTAAAATCCGGCGAAGTAGACAATTTCTGAAAATCGAAAGTGACAATTCTGAAAAATTGAGAAGCGAAAGTAGACAATTTGGAAATCCGAAAGTAGGACAATTTCTGAAAATCGAAAATCACAATAGACAATTTCTGAAAATCGAAAAGTAGACAATTTCTGAAAATCGAAAGTAGAAATTCTGAAAATCAAAATCAAAAATAGAACAATTTCTGAAATCAAAAGTAGACAATTCTGTGAAAATCGATAAATCGAAGTAGACAATTCTGAAAATCGAAAAATGAAAGTAGACAATTCTGAAATCGAAAGTAAGACATTCTTGTCAAATCGAAAGTAGACAATTTCTGAATCGAAAGCTAGACAATTTATGAAAACGAAAAAGCGAAAGTAGACAGATTCTGAAAAATCGAAAGTAGACAATTCTGAAAAGCAAAAGTAGACATTTCTGAAAACACAAGTAGACAATTTCTGAAAATCGAAATCGAAAGTAGACAATTTCTGAAAATGAAAGAGACAAATTTCTGAAAATCGAAATCGAAAGTAGACAATTGCTGAAAATCGACAAGTAGACAATTATGAAAAATCGGAAGCGAATAGACAATTTCTGAAAAATCAAAAATCGGAAGTAGACAATTATGAAATCAAAAAAGACAATTTCTGAAAATCGAAAGTAGACAATTCGAAAATGGAAAAGGAAAGTAGGACAAATTTATGAAAATCAAAAAATCGAAAGTAGACACCCCCCCCCCCTCCATTTCTGGGGAACATCGGAAGTAGACAATTTCTGAAAATGAAATCGAAAGTAGTGAAGTAGACAATTTATGGAAAATCGAAAGTAGGACCATTCTGGGAAAATTGGAAGTAGACCAATTCGAAAAAGGAAAATAAAAAATAGACAATTTCTGAAAATCGAAGTAGACAATTTCTGAAAATCGAAAGTAGAACAATTCTGACACGCAAAATCAAAAATAGCAATTTGAAATCGAAAGTAGACCAATTTCATGGAAAATTGACGAAAGTAGACAATGTCTGAAAATTGAAAGTCAAAAATAGACAATTTGAAAATCGAAATAGACAATATCTGAAATCGAAAGTAGACAATTTCTGAAAATAGAAAATCACAAAGTGACAACTTCTGAAAATCGAAAAGTAGACAATTTCATGAAAATCGGAAGTAGACAATTGCTGAATCGAAATCAAAAATAGCCAATTTCTGAACATCGAAAGCATAACAATTTCTGAAATATCGAAAATCAATAGTAGACGATTTTCGAAAATCTAAACTCGAACTTTCGGAAAATTCGTAAACAGAACGAAACTTAACATCTCTATTGGCTCATGTGTCATTTGTTTCTAAATAACAAAGTCTAATGTGCCGCCCTTGATGTCATCTCCGTCACCACCGCTCCTGGTTCTGAACCATCGCAGCGTTTTTTTTTTTTTTTTTTTTGCCTTTTTTTGCCTCCGTGATTTCTTTCCAGCGGCTCAGTCCAAAGACGCCCACAATAGCTTGCCGAGCTTTTTAATTTTTTGCTTCTTTTGCATTTTAGAAAAATGTTATCCTTCAAAAAATGAATTCTTATTCTGCCGTTTTCACCTGATTTAGGCACCGCAGAACAAATTCCTCCCTTGTGGTTCGTTTTCAGGCCTAATTGCACGATGTCGACTTGAGTACAGTAGTTATTTATTGTCAATTTTTTAAAAAGGAAATTAAGTTGCAAAAATGAAACATAATGACACGTCTGGTGGGGGGGGGGGTGTCTCCTTAACGAATGTCACTAGTGTTTCCACCGGTGGTAGGATAAACTTTAAGAGCCTAAAATTGTAAAGTCCTCCAGGTATGGTATATCTGTAATATTCATCCATCCAGGTCACAGTATATCTGCTAATATTCACCATCCAGGTCATGGTATATCTGACTATTCATCCATCCAGGTCACGGTGATATCTGAAATATCATCTATCCAGAGTCACGGTTTAGATCTGTAATTTAAAAGGACAACTATACTCACCTCACCCTCACTCCTCCTTCCCCTCCAAGTGCATAGTAACCAGGGTGAGGACCTAAAATCGACTAAGTCCTCACCTGGGTACTTTCCCTAAATCCTGCCAACCTTACGAAATCTGCTTCTTTTTGGGCCGATGCTCCATTCCTCCGCCTTCCTGCTTCAGCTGACAGATCGCCGGATGGACAGCCATAGGAAGATAAGCTCGGTACAAGGAGGCGTGTCTTCCCAATTGCTGCCTCGCCGACTGTCACTGACCGTAGAAAGAGAAGTGGAACAGTGTGGATCGGCGAGAGCAGATTTGCGGTAAGTAGTGCAGGAGTTAGGCGAACGTATCCAGGGTAGGACTTAGCGATTTTGGTCTCACCCTGGGTACTCATGACTGCGTGGATAGGGGAAAAGGTGAGCTATTAATTGTCCTTTAATCTATTCTATGGTCACCAGGTTATAATCTGTAATATAATCCCTCCAGGTCAGCCGTATATCTGTAAATTTTCATCCATCCAGGTCACGGTATATCTGTAATATTACATCCATCCAGGTTTCATGGTATATCGGCCTATATTCATTCGATCAGGTCATAGTATATCTGTAATATCATCCATCCTGTAATATTCATCATCCAGGTCATGGTATATCGGTAATATTCATTCATCAGGTCCTGGTATATATAGTAATGTTCATTCATCACAGATCAGGTGAATCTGTAATATTCATTTCATCCAGGTCATGGTATATCGATAATATCATTCATCCAGGTCATGGCTATATCTGTAATATATTCTCCATCCAAGGTCATGGATATCTGTAAATAATCCATCAAGGTCATGTATATCTGTAATATTCATCCATCCAGGTCACGGTATATCTGGAATATTCATTCATCCAGGTCACGGTAATCTGTAATATTCATCCATCCAGGTCACGGTCTATCTGCTAATATTCATCCATCAAGGTATGGTATATTCTGTATATCATCCATCCAGGTCCGGTATATATGCTAATATTCATTCATACAGTCACGGTATGTATATCGTAATATTTTCATTCCATGTCACGGAGTATATCTGTCATATTATCCATCCGGTCACGGGTATATCTGCATAATAGTCATCCATCCATGTAACGGTAGCATCTGTAATATTCATCCATCCAGGGAACGGTATATCTGTTAATATTCATCCATCCAGGTCACGGTATATCTGCTAATATTTCATCCATCCAGGTCACGGTATATCGTGTAATATTCATCCATCAGGTCACGGTTTTTTTTTTATATCTGTAATATTTATCCATCCAGGTCACGTATATCTGATAATATTCATCCATCCAGGTACATGGCATACTGAATTATTCATTCATCCCGTCACGGTATATCGTGATATTCATCCATCCAGGTCATGCGTCGATCTGCTAATATTCATAATCCAAACGTCACGGTTTATATCTGTAATATTCCTCCATCACCAAGGTCACGGTATTCTGGAATATTCATTCATCCAGGTCACGGTTATATCTGTCATATTCATTCATACCAGGTAACGGTATATCTGTTAATTCATTCATCCAGGTCACGGTATATGCTGCTAATAGTCATTCTCCAGGTCACGGTATATCTGCTAATTATTATTACCAGGTCACGGTATATCTGTAATATTCCTTCATTCCAGGTCACGGTAGATACTGCTAATATTCATCCATAAGGTACAAGGGTATAGCGGTAATATTCATTCATCCATGGTCACGGTATATAGTCAATCTTCATTCATCCAGGTCATGGTATATCTGTAATATCATCCATCCGTAGGTCACGGTCTATCTGTAAAGGTCATCCATCCACGTCCGAAGTGGTATATCTTGATATTATATTCCTCCATCAATGTCAAGGTTATCTGTAAAATATTCCTCCATCCAGTCACGGTATTCTGTAATACTCATTTGCCAGTCACGGTATATCTGTAATATTCATTCATCAGGGTCACGGAGTATATCTGTAAATTCATATCAGGTAGGTATATATGTAATATTCATTCATCCAGATTCATGGTTAATATTCATTAACCAGTCAACGGTATATCTGTCATATTCATTTCATCCAGGTCACGGTATGTCTGTATATTCATCATTACAGGTCACGGTATATCTGTAGATTCACTCATCCAGGTTCACGGTATATATGTAATATTCATTCATCCAGGTCACGTTATATCTTGTAATATTCATCCATCCAGGTCACGGTAATCGGTCTATTCATCCATCCAGGTAACGGTAGATCGTAAATTCATCCATCCAGGTCACGGTATATCTGTAATATTCATCCATCCAGGTCACGTATATTTCTGTAATATTCATCCCTCCAGGTCACGGATATCGAATCTTCATCCATCCAGGTCACGCTAATCGGTAATAGTTCATCCATCCGGTAACGTATACTTGTATATTTCATCACATCCAGGTCAGGTATATCGTTGTATTAATTAATCCAGGTGGTCCCGGTACATCTGAATATTCATCCATCCAGGTCACGGTATATCTGTAATATCATCCATCCGGTCACGGTATATCTGTTAATATTCATCCATCCAGGTCAAGGTTATACTGTTACTATTCATTCATCAGGTCACGTATTATCTGTATAATATTCATTTATCCAGTTACACGGTATATCTGTAATATTCATCCATCCAGGGTCACGGTATATCTGTAAATTCATCCATCCAGGTCACTGGATATCTGAGTAATATTGCATCATCAGGTCACGGTTATATCTGTAATATTTCATCCATCCAGGTCACGGCTATTATATCTGCTAATATTTAGCCATCCAGGTTCAAGGTATATCTGTAATATTCAATCCATCCAGGTCAACGTATATCTGGAATATTATCCATCCAGGTTCACGGTATAATCTGTAAGAATTCTTCCATTCCAGTCATTGGCATATCTGTAATATCATTCATCCAGGTCACGGTATATCTGTAATATTTAATCCATCCAGGTCATGGTCTATCTGTAATATTCATCCATCCACGTCACGGTTATATCTGTATATCCTCCATTTCCAGGTCACTGGATAATCTGAATATTTCATTCCTCCAGGTTCACGAGTATATCTGTAAATATTTCATTCATCCAGTCACTGTATATATGTATATTCATTCATCAGGTCACGGTATATCTGTAATATTCATTCATCCAGGTTCACGGTATATTGTATGATTCATTAATCCAGGTTCACGGTATATCTGTAATATTCCTCATCCAGGCGTCACAGTATATCTGTAATATTCATCCCTCCAGGTCACGGTATATCTGTAATATATTCATCATCCAGGTCACGGTATTCTGTAATATTATTCATCCAGGTCTGGTAATCTGTAAGATTCATCCATCCAGGTCACGTCTATCTGTAATATTCAATCAATCCAGTCACGGATATCTGTAATATTCCTCCATCCAGGTCACGGTTTATATCTGTAATATTAATTCATAGGTCACGGTATATCTGTAATATTCATTATCCCAGGTCACGGTATATCTGTAATATTCATTCATCCAGGTCATGGTATATATGTAATATTCATTCATCCAGATCATGGTTAAATCATATCCAGGGTTTCACGTGTAGATCTGCTAATATTCATTCATCAGGTCACGGTATGTCTGTAATATTCTCCCTCCAGGTACGGTATATCTGTAATATTCATCATCCAGGTCACGGTGATCTGTTAATATTCAGTCATCCAGGTAACGGTAGATTGTAATATTCATCCATCCAGGTCCCGGTATATCTGTAATATTATCCATCAGGTAAGCCGTTGATATCATTTCCTCCGTCCAATATCATCCATCAGGTCACGGCCGATATCTTGTATTGTCATCATCCAGGTACATCTTTGATATATCGGGTAAGATTCATCCACCTTCTTCCAGGTCCCACCGGGCAGATATGCCTTTTCCAATTTCCCCTTTTCTATTCATCATCAGGTCACCGGCTATATCGTTTTTTCCCTGCTAATATTTCATCCATTCCAGGCCGGCTTGAACTATCTGCTCAATATTACATCCATTTCCATCGGTCTTACGCCGTATATCTGTAATTTATTTTCATTTTTACATAACCCTTTGGTCACTCGGTATAGCTGTTAATACTTCTTTCTATCCCATCCACGGTCACCTGGTACCAGACCTCTGCAACTATTCATTCCATCTATGGTCAACGCCCGTTTTTATATCTGTATATGATTCTCATTCCTAGTTTGTGTACCATGTGTGATCTATTTCTGTAACTCAGTCATACATCACAGGTCAGGGAACCAATATGTAAATATCCATCTTAACCAGGTTCATAGGTTATATCTGTTAAATTCATCAATCCTCCGCGTACTGCGTGCCTATTTATCATTTTGTTCACACCTATTCATTCCCATTTTCCACCGTCACCGGTTATACTCTGAAGTGGGGATTAGGGGTCCATAGTGAAATAACCGGCGAAGAGGGGATGAGAACCGCAGTGTGGGGTAGAAGGATGGTTGGGGGGGGGCGGCGGCTGTGAGCGAGGAGTCCGGGTAGGGTGGTGTGCAAAGAATGGGGACGGAAACGCAAATAATGGGGTGACATAAAAATGTGCAGGTGTGTAATTCAGGGTAATGCGCAAAAAATGGTAGCTCGGGTGGGCCTAGGGTAGAGGATCACCTGTTTGCGTGCACTGGGGAAGATGCAATGGCAGAAGGTCACAAGGGCAGTCAGGGGAGGAGGAAGGAAAGGGAGAGTTTGTGGTGAGCGGAGGGGGTGGGCAGAAGTAGGTATAGACCGCAAAGTCACTAAATACAATGGATCGAGAACTGGAATTGTAGAGCTAGGTGAGGTACCGGGGGAGGGGAGGAGTGGGGGGGGGGGGAAGGAGAGGGGAAGAGGATAAAGGCCGGAGGGGGGGAGGGGAAGGGGAAAGAAAACACAATAGCAGGTTCCTTAGGTAGTGTGGATGAGACAGCTTGTTCAAATATATCAATATATCTACATTTTGTCCCTCCGTGTCAACTATATGTAAATGGGTCCTTTTTACTGTTTTTTTCCTACTCAGCTTCTGCACAACATATATCACCTGCTCAGCTCATGTTAGATGTACCCACAAGAGAACCTCTCCAGAGCGACGGATGGGCCTATACTCTCTGCATGTGACTCCTGGTGAAGAATGCTACAATGCCGTAAACCACAAGGAATCATTATGATCCTCGCCAGCTTATTGGGCTTATTAGACTGGTGGTACCATGTATCTGGAACTTAACAATAACACCCCCCCTTGGTAACCTAATATAACCAATGGGGCCCCTATGTTATAAAAGATCGGTAATAGTTAGCGTAAAATACCCTATGTTATCGTAAAATAGCGGTTTTTAAAAATTTTTAGCGATAACTACCGTTTTTTACCGTAACGACCGTTATTTACCGATAACGACCGATCGGTAAATAACGGTCCGTTTCGTAAAACCGCTATTTTACGATAACGATCGGTATTTTATAACGATCAACGATACCGATCCTTTTATAAATAGGGCCCTTGTGACTAACAATAAAGCAGAAGAAGCATTTTTGCATACTGAACAGCTCGTGTCAGTCTGGTTCTTTCTAGTTTCTTCCCAGTCTAGACTGTTATACCAATTAATAACTAATTAGGAAGGGAGCAGATAATTCTCGGACCCGGTTCGTTCTACTTCAGTAGAAACTGTTCTGATTTATAGTTACATTACAGTCTAATTTATACCATTCACAATTGTCATTATTAATTAGTTACATATTAAGTCATGTGATTACGTTTACCCAATCATTGGTTAGAATTTAGCTCCAGATCAATGAGAGTTAAAACACGGTTCCCCTGATTCATCAACTTTAATTTGGACTTTGGTGGACTTTCCAGCCCTTATTTGTTCAGTTATTATCTTATTTTTCATTCATTTCTGATTATGACCTTGTGTAACTCAGAGATGTCACCAAGCCGGAATTTAGTGGTCAGAGTGACCCGAGTTTCAGTAATTATTAGCTTTACCATCACAGAATCTTCTTATCTTATAGTCCTCTTCAAAATATGGGAATTCATATGGGAAATGAATGAACTATATCAGGAGGGCCCTGCAGACCAGGGGGGCCCTAGACACATGGTGTCCTCTGGCCATTGACATAGCTCACAGTGTTGAGTGTCTGGCGTGCCGGCCTTGGTGTCTCTCCCCATGTGCCCAAAACGGTCTTTATAGTTTTGTCTCCTTGGTCTCTCCACTCTGGGTCTGCACTATGTCCCGTCACAAACTTATCTGATCCAGCGCCGCTCCTGTGACAGCCGCGCTGTCCGGGTGGGCGGCGTCATGGCGTGAAGATTCAACGGCCGGCGTCTCCCTGCACCCGGCGCCTGTTTGTAGCTTTCGCTACCCTGGCTGCTTGGCTACTTATCTAGAACGTTCCTGAGACTTACCTTGCCTGTTCCAGAGACTTACCTTGCCATACCAGCACCAGTAACTTACCTTGCCTGTTCCAGAGACTTACCTTGCTATACAGCACCCCCAAAGTAACCTTACCTTGCCTGTTCCGAGACTTACCTTGCTATATAATACCAGCCATGTAATTACCTTACCTTGCCTGTCCCGAACTTACCTTGCTCTACCCCGCACCAGTAACTATACCTTGCCTGTCCAGAGACTTTACGTTGCTATACCAGCACCAGTAACTTCACCTTGCCTGTCCGAGACTTAACTTGCTATACCAGCCCAGTAACTTACCTTGGCCTGTGCCACGAGACTTACCTTGCTACACACAAATCGCACCACGTACTTACCTTGCCTGTTCCAAGACTTACCATTGCTACAACCGCACCAGTAACTTACACTGCCTGTTCGCAGAGACTTACCTTGCTATACCAAACACCCAATAACTTCCTGCCTGTTCAAGAGACTTTACCGTTTGCCATACCAGCACCAGTACTTCCCTTGCCTGTTCGGAGAGACTTACCTTGCTACAAACCAGCACCATTAAACTTAACCTGGCCTGTTCCAAGATTTACCTTGCATACCAGCACCAGTAACTTACCTTGCCTGTTCCAGAGACTTACCTTGCTATACCAGCACCAGTAACTTACCTTGCCTGTTCCAGAGACTTACCTTGCTATACCAGCACCAGTAACTTACCTTGCCTGTTCCAGAGACTTACCTTGCTATACCAGCACCAGTAACTTACCTTGCCTGTTCCAGAGACTTACCTTGGCTATCACCAGCACCAGTAACTTACCTTGCCTGTTCAGCAGAGACTTACCTTGCTATACCAGCACCCCAAGTAACTTACCTGCCTGTTCACGAGACTTCCTTGCTACTAATAACCAGCACCATACTTACATGCTGTTCCCAGAGACTACATTGCATACAGCACCAGTAACTTACCTTGCCTGTTCCAGAGACTTACCTTGCTGTACCTTGCACAAGGTATATCACTACTTATAATGAGGAATTTCCAGAAATTAAAAGGGCATTGTCTCAAAGTTGGCACATTTTGAGTTCCAATAAAGTTCTATCTCAATTTATTTCAGATCATCCATTAGTCACTACCAAACAATGCAAGAACGTAAGGATATGCTTAGTTCCAGTCACTTTCAGAGAGACAAGCCTACCATAGTGAGGGGTTTGAGACTTATTGGGACCCATCCATGCGGACAGGACATCCATTTCCCCTACATGTGTAAGGATACAACATTTTGGGATATGCCAGATGAACACCAATTACAGATAAATAGATACTTTAACTGCAACACAACTGGTTATGCCAGCATTTGTCTAATAGGAGGAGGGCACAGAGAGATGTAGAAAATAGAGAATTGATCTCGAGTGTGGCCTTTTTTTACAGACCCATGGTGGGAGAACTGTTGGCCTAAACTGTTTTGGCACTGAATGTATTAAAACCAATATTAGAGGGGGCAATGTTGAACAAATGTTGCTAAAAAAAAGACTAAATGGATACACAAGGAGTGGCAGACTGCGTGGTTGCGGAACCAATCGGAAAATACCTGCATTCTAAAGTATACTGTGTGCTGTGCTGTGATTGGCTCCTGGACTGCTTCATTCTAAGACCGGCACTCGCTGCTTTTAACATCTTAAAGGTACATAGGCGCAATTTAAAGGGAAAAAAATGGGGCAGACTGGCTGCCGCCTCTTAGATTTTTCACAGGGGCACTGCCATGAGCAAATATTTCATATTGCTTCATGGCAGTTTACCCCAGACCACTAAGCAGTTCCTTTTAGTTTGACGAAACATACAGAGGTTATACTACTAGTACCAGTTGCTGAGGATAAAACGGATGGTGCAACTACAACAATCTCATTTTTATGCATTCAAAAAGATCTGGATATGAATAGCCATGGTCTTTCAACTTCCTCAAGAAAGAATTGACAAATTGCGGATCCTGATAGACAGATCAAGAGTGGAAAAGAAAGAAAGACTATAACAAATTCAACCCCTACTTAGGGTCACTTAACATTTGCCACACGAGTCATCCCTATGGGCCGAATATTCTGCCGTTGCCTCAAAATGTACAAGCCCCATTTTATTTGTCTCTCTAAAATGAATCATTAAGGATGACGTCCGTTTGGCAAACGTTTATGGACAAATTTAATGGCCGATCATGTTGGTAACAACCTCTTGTTAGAACTCTTGGTAGCTGCCTAGCGCCTTCCTCCCTGAAGTCATACTTACGGACGTGGCAGGTTTGGTTGTCCTTTGCTGATGATGACGGTGGGATCCTTAATCATGCCAACAGGCTTTTGGCCATACTTTCCTACCTCACATTCTTACAGGCACCTCGGGCCTTTGTTTTTTTCCAATGGGAAGATGTTACAAAAACGTTTACCATATGAAAAGTATTAGGGGGTTAGAAAAAAGCTATGGCTGCACCTGATACTCGAAGGCCCATTTCATTCCTTGTCCTACAGCACATGGTGGCTCGATGTAACCAGATATGCTCCTCACCCTTTGAGGCCCAGTCATTAAAGACCGCCTTTACACTTTCATTCTTTGGGTCCTTCCGTGTGAGTGAGCTAGTTTCCCCTTCCACCTGGGTCCCCGGCGGGCGGAATAGGTGTGGTTGATGTTATGCCCACTAGGGACTCCATCTTGTTGCTTATCCACAAATCAAAAACTGACCAGATGGGTAAAGGCCGCCATGTCCCTATTTCAGCAATAAATGGCCCCACTTGTCCAGTAGCACTCCTACATGCTTCCCTTGCCATGCGCCCTTCCCTCCCAGACCCTTTTTTCCTCTCCCAGGACCAATTTCTGGCCTGCATAGCTTGGGTCTTCCATGTTCAGCCTTCTCCTCACGCTACTTCCGCATAGGCGCAGCTACGGACGGTCATATTTCTGGCCTGTCTGAGGGGGAGGTGAGGAGAATCGGAAGATGGAAGTCTAACTGCTTTTCTTATGTCATTTCTTGTTTTTATATTATTTAGGAGGCTGCCTGGCTACTGTCTGGATCATAGACCACTCCTTTGTATATTGGGCGGCAAATATGGCGGAGCATATGGACGTAACCTCAATTTCAGCCATGATCAGCTCAGGATCCGGTGGAGAGGTATGAAAGGGCTCACATGGACCTTGGTTTTTACAGGAATGTAGATCTAATTTATAACATACAAAGCTGTGGACAATTTATACTCCATTCGTGTTGTTGTGTCAGTCATTTGAATAGTGGGGGTCTTAGGTAAAAGTTTTATTTTATTGTTCCCTTGGGGGAACTATTGGCCATCAGCGACCATGTTCAATACAAGATAATAGCCGTTATTTAACAAAGTCACCAAATAAAAAGTGTCTTTGTAAAACAATAAGCTGTTAAAACTAATCTTGTGAGTTGTGACACGTTTACCCCAAGGCACACTTTGTGGTTAAGACAATAAAGACTTGACCAGTGAAAGCAGGCTCAGGATATTTGTACAAAAAACACAAGTGTCTTTGTATAACCATTAGCTGTTAAAACTAATCTTGTGACACCTTTACCCCAAGGCACATTTTGTGGTTACTAATTTTCAAGACGAATCAGTGGTTTGTGAATATACGTCGCTCGTACATATTTCGGGGAAGTGTAAGACGGACAACGCTTTATCCGTGGATCGGTCCGAATGTTTGAACGGTAGAGACGGCAAAACTCACCACTTTCGTTCAGTTTTCGGATTCCCGGATCTCGTGAAAATCACGAAGATCCGAAAACGGTCGTCCGCCCTGGCAGATCGGCGAATGACCCCCAACTGAGCACATACACATGAACGATTCTTGGTTATAACGGCCATTTTACGCACGTAGCGCTCGGCCATAGGGGTCGCTTCTCGGTCGGAAAATGAGCGTGTGTACGAACCTTAAGCAAACCCACAAGCTCCATGTTTTGCACAAACAGGAAGATGATATTTTGGATGAAGTTAATTTATCCAAGGGACCTCAGAAGTGTCACGCTATCAAGATATCATCAGGACAAATTATATCGTTTGTGATATCATCGGGACAAATTATATCGTTTGTGATATCATCGGGACAAATTATATCGTTTGTTGTGTAACTTTCCAATATTGTGATGTCATTTTATCAAATGATCACACGTGCGGTGACACGTGCGGTGACAAGCAACACACAGTAATTAGTGTATAGCAAGTCCCATTTATAGGGACTGGATTTAGATTACAAGTTTTTATAGATAAAGATAAAAATAAATTAGATAAAAAAAAAAAATAGATAAAGATAAAAACTTGTAATCTAAATCCAGTCCCTATAAATGGGACTTGCTATACACTAATTACTGTGTTGCTTGTCACCGCACGTGTGATCATTTGATAAAGATTTTTCATTTACTAATAAGGCCTCCGAGCGATATTCTTTTGGGGTAACAATCCAGGGTACCCCTTATACATCAGTATTTACCATCTGACCAATCCACGACATTCGATCAATATTCGTGGAACCAACATACGATCGCGAGGTCTTGCCAAGCCCCATTCATTGTATGTTGGTCGCAAAAGAAGAACCGGAAAGGCGGTTCCACGAATATTAATCGAATGCCGTGGATTGGCCCGATGGTAAGTACTAATGTATGGTCATCTTTGGGATAAGGATAAGGATAACTTCCTGTTTTATACGTTCGTTATTCGAACGTAATATGTGGTTGTTACTTCCGTTCGTTTCCTGTTTACGTCATGACATCATTATTCATACGTATCTGAAAACGCTCAGTCGCAATACATAAACGGCAAAATCGTCGGTTGTTTTTAGGACGCTACTGTGTGTAAACCAAGCCATGACCAATACGGTCATTGGATGCGCTGTCAACAATATCGTATAACGATCGCGACCAAATCTTTCATGTGTGTACCTAGCTTTAGTCATGTGGTGTGAGAATTGGCAATTGAAACTTATCTGGAGAACACAGGAGTCTAACCAAGTTTTTATACAATTCCCAGACAATAAAAGCCTCCTGGGGATTGGAAAGGTCATGAGATGACACATGGCTGCCTTTGAATCTTGGTAACCATATTGATATTTCTCAGGACATATATAAGCCTTCATCATCAGGTAAAGGGACTTTGTTTAAAGACAAAGGAACTTATTCCAATTGGTTCCAGCTCCTTCATAAAAGATTCATTCATTCAGAGTATAAAAGGGATGGAATTTTAGGCATTTAGGAAGTTGGTCTTCTTTTATCATCAAGAAGACTTCAACATCGGAGCTGATCTTTACCATCAAGAAGACAAATTTATTTTCCATCCAGAAAAGAGACATTGGAACTTGATGTAACTTATCACTTGATACCTAGCGGCTATTGCTCTGGGTAAATGCAACTTCCGCGATTCAATATCTCGATTGCGAATGTGGGTAAACACATTACTCACTGCGGGATTTTAACGCCAGCTGTCTGCTGGCATTAAAATCCTGCGCTAAATCTAGCGTAAACGCGATATTGAATAGCGAGCGTCGGAAGCGGGTGATTTTTTGCGTAACCCCCGCGTCCAACGCTAATATGGAGTTAAAGTCACACTAACCAGCAGCGAGTCTGGGTAAATGAGCCTGTGTAAGTTTTCTACCATTGTTTTTGTATTTTACTGGGAATGAATCATCTTTCACGAGAAAATTTCCTGCAGAGTACGAGTTTATCCCAACCAATCACGCGAACGTCAGCTGTTGAGGGACTTTGGTATGGGCACCGGAAGCAGCGGTGTTCCTAGAGTTTTTGACACCTGAAACAATTTTTAAATGCAGCGTATTGGCTTGTTCAGGTTGGTATGGTGGGCTGACTTACAATGACTGGTAAACTGGAGGGCTGACTTAACACTGACTGGAGGGTTGACTTAACACTGATTGGTGGACTGGTGCTGAAATGCTGTTTTGCAGGAAGGAAGATTTTTTTTTAACTGCCGCCTTTTAAGTGTTCCACATATGTTTCAGTTTGCTTCATGGTAGGGGCACCCCAGACCAGAAGTGCCCAATTTTAAGATGGTGGCGCCAGCACATACAATGCAAGGGTATCCTGGAGGCTTCATTTAGAGCTTGTTAGAAAATTGGGACCAGTTTCCCTGTAGCTGTAAACTTTGGATTGGTCTCTATTTCTTTAGTCAATTGGGAATTCAGTTGGTTTGCAATGTAACTTCCCTATAATTTCCCTATAATTTAAAACAACTTGTGTCATAAATGAGTCATTCTGGTCATATTACCCATAAATCACATCAAATATCCCATTCCCCATGAATTATGATGCCACATTATTCCTCCTGTCCAGTCTCCATATTGAATTGCCCAACCATTATGAGCAATAGGCTCCTGACCAAAATGATCACATTCCAGGCTATACTGGTCACGCGTGTATTTATGTTGATGCAAATTAACGTATCCATTTGCTAGAGCGTGAAATCAGTCAAAATGGTTCTTGTTCTGTCTAAGAAATCTGATGACATTAATACAATCATTTATGCATATGAGGCCTATACGGGGGTAAATCCTAAACGTGGGTGGCTGCAAATCGAGTGGGAAGTAATAAAGCAAGATAATTATAAATTGACCAATCAGAAACGGATTATGGATTTCTGCAAACCTATATAAAGAGGAGCTTTCCGCCGCGGAACTCAGATGCCACGCTGAGTAGATGGCTTGAAGAAGAGAGAAGAGCGGCTGGCACACGGCTCCCGCTGAGGCCGGCGATGCCAGCAGGCTCCACTGGCGGCGCCAGTGAGTCTGCCTGGCATCGGCGACCTGAGTGGGGTTGGTGTCGCCAGCCCGAAGACGTCGCGTCGGATCAAGACGCCGGCACATCGGCCTCGTTGAGGTCGCCGGCGCCGCTGCGGGGTACCCCGGCGGCCGCAGGGGATACCTCTCGGGGTCGGCGGGCCTCGGCGGAGCTGGTGTCGCCGGGACTGGAAGAAGAAGACGTCGCCAAGGGCTCTTTTAAGAGCCGCACTGGGGGTCCCGGTTTCAGCTGCGGGACCCCCGCCAAAGGCATTGTCAGTGCTGCAAGGGCCCTTGTAAGGGCCGGGGGGGGTCCCGTTCGAGCTGCGGGACCCCTAAGCCCCAAAGAGCCCTCTCCAGGGCCCCGCTGGAGGGAGCCTCCACCCCCAGCGGCTCCCTCCCCGTCCCCTCCCGGGAGCGGCCGGGGCTGGGGGCTTGGAGGGTTGCCGGGGAGGGGGTGCGTGGCGGGTGGTCGCGACCACCTGCTGCGGCCCCTTCGGCAGCCCCTTCTAGCCTCCCGTTCCGAGATTGCCGCGAACGGGGAACGGGTTGGGAGAGTGCTGGAAGTGGCGGCGGCGGCGGGTGGTCGCCGCTGCCGCCGCGGGGGGGTGTGGGCGGGGTAGGAGAGCGTCGGGAAGGATTTTAAGTCCCTTCGCGGCGATACTATACAGTATCGCCGCGAAGGGGCTTAAAATTACACGCAGCACATCGCGGGCCGCGATAGTATCGCGGGAATAGCGCTCGCCGTATAAATACGGCGATAGCGATTTTCGCGCGGCGCGATGTGCGCGGGTAATTTTTTTTGCGCTAACATCGTTCCTTTATAAATATGCCCATTGTACAGTTATAAATATGTAGAAGATAAAGGGCTGGAAAGTCCACTAAAGTCCAAATTAAAAGAATGAATAAGGGAACACACTGTTATAAGTCAAGTCAGGATGATTTATAACTGATGATTGGTTAGCATGATCACATGATCACATGATTACATGGGTACTAAATACAATGAAGTGTTATGACTAATTTCAAAATGTATAAAAGACGTTTCTGTAACGATTGGTGGGTGTTAACGATGGATAACGATGGATTTTGTGGTAGCCAATAAACGTTATAATAAAGACTATAATGAAGTAATGTATAAACCAACAATAATAAAACTTCAAGTGTATTTCTGTGCATAACTGTAACAGGAAAATAACATTTGGGAGGGTGGGCCCCCGAGGCATTTCGGGGGTTAGTGGTGTAGGGGGGGCCCCGAGGGCATTTCAGTGGGGGTAGTGGTGTGGTATGGGCGTGATGTGGGGTGACACACTAAAGAGGGCATAACGGAGGAGATCGGACTCCTCACCGTTGCGGGAGATCGGGGTGGTCTCGTGGGAGCGGCGGGAGACCAACCTGATTCGGGAGACTCCGGAAGATCCAGAGAGTGTGGGATCCTGACATCATGGGCGCATTTGTAAACGCAAATGGAAATACTGCGCGTTATCGTAACGTACGGCCGCGGTCGTACATTTACCACCGAATGTTGTTTAATTAAACTACCACAATGGTTTCTATGGGGATCGTAAATACCGTTTGCGTTATCGTAAACCCTTATATATAACTTATTAATTATGTTATTATGTCTCAAACATCAACACATACTTCATACAATATAGAACATTGGTAATTAGTATATGATTTGCCACATATAGGCCTCACCCCTCAAATTGGCCTCACCCCTCATATAGGATTTACCCCATATAGGCCTCACCCCTCATATGGATTTACCCCATATAGGCCTCACCCCTCATATAGGAATTTATGCCATAAAAGGCTCACCCCTCGTATAGGCCTCACCCCCTTATAGGATTTACCCCATTTAGGCCTCACCCCCGTATGGATTTATCCCATAAAGGCCTCACCCCTCATATAGGATGTATCACATAAAGGCCTCACCCTCGTGTAGGCCTCACCCCCGTAAAGGATTCGGCCCATATAGGCCTCACCTCGTATAGGCCTACCCCCTTATAGGATTTACCCCATTTAGGCCTCACCCCCGTATAGGATTTATCCCATAAAGGGCCTCACCCCTCAAATTGGCCCACCCCTTATAGGATTACCCCATATAGGCCTCATCCCTTTTTATAGGATTTACTCATTTAGGCTCACCCCTCGTATAGGCCTCACCCACCCCCCCACCCACGTTTAGGATTACCCTCCTATAGGCCTCATATGCATAAAGATTGTATAATGTCATCAGATTTCTTGACAGAACAAGAAAATTTGACTGATTTCACGCTCTAGCAAATGGATACGTTAATTTGCATCAACATAAATACACGCGTGACCAGTATAGCCTGGAATGTTTGATCATTTTGGTCAGGGCCTCACCCTCATATAGGATTTATCACAATAAAGGCCTCACCCCTCGTGTAGGCCTCACCCCGTAAAGGATTCGGCCCATATAGGCCTCACCCCTCGTATAGGCCTCACCCCCTTATAGATTTACCCATTTAGGTCTCACCCCCGTATAGGAGTTATCCATAAAGGCCTCACCCCTCAAATTGGCCTCCACCCCCTTATAGGATTTACCCCAATAGGCCTCACCCCTTTTAATAGGATTTACTCCATGTTAGGCCTACCCCTCGATAGGCCTCATCCACCCACCGGGGTAAATCCTATAAGGGGGTGAGGCCTATACGAGGGGTGAGGCCTATATGGGCCGAATCCTTTACGGGGGTGAGGCCTACACGAGGGGTGAGGCCTTTATGTGATAAATCCTATATGAGGGGTGAGGCCCCTGACCAAAATGATCAAACATTCCAGGCTATACTGGTCACGCGTGTATTTATGTTGATGCAAATTAACGTATCCATTTGCTAGAGCGTGAAATCAGCAAATTGGTTCTTGTTCTGTCTAAGAAATCTGATGACATTAATACAATCTTTATGCATATGAGGCCTATACGGGGGTAAATCCTAAACGTGGGTGGGGGGGGTGGGTGAGGCCTATACGAGGGGTGAGGCCTAAATGGAGTAAATCCTATAAAAAGGGATGAGGCCTATATGGGGTAAATCCTATAAGGGTGCGTCCATTTGAGGGGTGAGGCCTTTATGGGATAAATCCTATACGGGGGTGAGGCCTAAATGGGGTAAATCCTATAAGGGGGTGAGGCCTATACGAGGGGTGAGGCCTATATGGGCCGAATCCTTTACGGGGGTGAGGCCTACACGAGGGGTGAGGCCTTTATGTGATACATCCTATATGAGGGGTGAGGCCTTTATGGGATAAATCCTATACGGGGGTGAGGCCTAAATGGGGTAAATCCTATAAGGGGGTGAGGCCTATACGAGGGGTGAGGCCTTTATGGCATAAATCCTATATGAGGGGTGAGGCCTATATGGGGTAAATCCTATATGAGGGGTGAGGCCTATATGGGGTAAATCCTATATGAGGGGTGAGGCCAATTTGAGGGGTGAGGCCTATATGTGGCAAATCATATACTAATTTACCAATGTTCTATATTTGTATGAAGTATGTGTTGATGTTTGAGACATAAATAAACATAATTAATAATGTTTATATATAAGGGTTTACGATAACGCAAACGTAGATTTACGATCCCCATAGAATACCATTGTGGTAGTTTAATTAACAAACATTCGGTGTAAATGTACGACCGCGGCCGTACGTTAACGATAACGCGCAGTATTTCCATTTGCGTTTACAAATTGCGCCCATGATGTCAGGTATCCCACTACTCTCGGATCTTCCGGGAGTCTCCCGCAAATCAGGTTGGTCTCCCGCGCTCCCACGAGACCACCCCGATCTCCCGCAACGGTGAGGAGTCCTGAATCTCCTCCCCGTTATGCCCTCTTTATGTGTGTCACCGCCCACATCACGCCCATACCACACCACTAACCCCGAAATGCCTCGGGGGCCCACCCTACACCACTAACCCCGAAATGCCTCGGGGGCCCACCCTCCCAAATGTTATTTTCCTGTTACAGTTATGCACAGAAATACACCTTGAAGTTTTATTATTGTTGGTTTATACATTACTTCATTATAGTCTTTATTATAACGTTTTATTGGCTACCACAAAATCCATCGTTATCCATCGTTAACACCCACCAATCGTTACAGAGAACGTCTTTTTATACATTTTGAAATTAGTCATAAACTTCATTAGTATTTAGTTACCCATGTAATCATGTGATCATGTGATCATGCTTAACCAATCATCAGTTATAAAATCATCCTGGACTATTGACTTATAACAGTGTTTCCCTTATTCATTCATTTTAATTTGGACTTTAGTGGACTTTCCAGCCCTTATTATCTTCTATCATATTTATAACTGTACAATGGGGCATATTTATAAAGGAACGATGTTAGCGCAAAAAAATTACCGCCGCACATCGCGGCCGCGAAAATAGCGCTATCGCCGTATTTATAACGGCGAGCGCTATTCCCGCGATACCTATCGCGGCCGCGATGTGCTGCGGTAATTTTAAGCCCCTTCGCGGCGATACTGTATAGTATCGCCGCGAAGGGACTTAAAATCCCTTCCCGACGCTGCTCCTACCCCGCCCACACCCCCCGCGGCGGCAGCGGCGACCACCCGCCGCCGCCGCCACTTCCAGCACTCTCCCAACCCGTTCCCCGTTCGCGGCAATCTCGGAACGGGAGGCTAGAAGGGGCTGCCGAAGGGGCCGCAGCAGGTGGTCGCGACCACCCGCCACGCACCCCCTCCCCGGCAACCCCTCCAAGCCCCCAGCCCCGGCCGCTCCCGGGAGGGACGGGGAGGGAGCCGCTGGGGGTGAGGCTCCCTCCACGGGCCCTGAGAAGGGCCTTTTGGGGCTTAGGGGTCCCGCACTCGAACCGGGACCCCCCCCGGCCCTTACAAGGGCCCTTGCAGCACTGACATGCCTTTGGCGGGGGTCCCGCAGCTGAAACCGGGACCCCCCATTGCGGCTCTTAAAAGAGCCCTTGGCGACGTCTTCTTCTTCCAGTCCCGGCGACACCAGCTCCGCCGAGGCCGCCGACCCCGAGAGGTACCCCTGCGGCCGCCAGGGGTACCCCCAGCGGCGCCGGCGACCTCAACGAGGCCGATGTTGCCGGCGTCTTGATCCGACGCGACGTCTTCGGGCTGGCGACACCAACCCCACTAGGTCGGCCGATGCCAGGCAGACTCACTGCGCCGCCAGTGAGCCTGCTGGCATCGCCGGCCTCAGCGGAGCCGATGTGCCAGCCGCTCTTTCTTTCTTTCTTCAGCCATCTACTACTGCGATGGCATCTGAGTTCCGCGGCGGAAGCTCCTCTTTATATAGGTTTGCAGAAATCCATAATCCGTTTCTGATTGGTCAATTTTTAATACTTGCTTTACATTACCCATCAGATTTTCAGAACTGCCGCCGCGGGGGTGTGGGCGGGGTGGCGTGTCTCCCGGGGCGGGTGCGACCACCCGCCGCGGGTTCCTGCCCATCCCCCGGCGGAGGTTAGTATCGGCTGACTTCGCCTCCTTCAAGGTGGCGAAGTAAAACAGCCGATACTAGCCGAGCGAAACCAGTACCGCCGCTTTATAAATAGAAGCGGCGGTAACAGGTAAGTATCGGCGCGAAAGGTTAACGCTTCGTTAACTTTTCGCGGCCGTTTTCGGGCCTTTATAAATCGCGGTAAACGCGATTTATATGCGTTAATGGCCGCGAAAACGGCCGCGAAAAGTTAACGAACCTTTATAAATATGCCCCAATGTCTTTATTAGAAGGCACACGTGTGGTCACAAGTCCAAATTACTATATAAGTTAAATATTTATGTACTGAACTATCTATGTATTTATCCCCCTTGTACGACTTTATTGTATTTTAATATTGTACAGCGCTGTGTCCCCAAGTGGCGCTATATAAATAAACATATACATACATACTGTATAATCTGTATTGTTATAATGTACAGCGCTGTGTACCCAAGTGGCGCTATATAAATAAACATATACCACATACTGTATAATCTGTATTGTTATAATGTACAGCGCTGTGTACCCAAGTGGCGCTATATAATAACATATACAACATACTGTATAATCTGTATTGTTATAATGTACAGCGCTGCACCCCCAAGTGGCGCTATATAAATAAACATATACATACATACTGTATAATCTGTATTGTTATAATGTACAGCGCTGCGTCCCCAAGTGGCGCTATATAAATAACATATACACACATACTGTATAATCTGTATTGTTATAATGTACAGCGCTGGTACCCAATGGCGCTATATAACTAAACTTACTACTACTTTAACTGTATTGTAATAATTGTACAGCGCTGTTCCCCAAGTGGCGCTATATAAATAAACATATACAACATACTGTATAATCTGTATTGTTATAATGTACAGCGCTTGTTCCCAAGTGCCGCATATAAATAAACATATAAACTAACTTACGTATTCTGTATTGTTATAATGTACAGCGCTGCACCCCAAGTTGGCTATAAAATAACATATACATACATACTGTATAATCTGTATTGTTATAATGTACAGCGCTGCACCCCCAAGTGGCGCTATAAATAAATACATATACATACATACTGTATAATCTGTATTGTTATAATGTACAGCGCTGCGTCCCCAAGTGGCGCTATATAAATAAACATATACACACATACTGTATAATCTGTATTGTTATAATGTACAGCGCTGTGTACCCAAGTGGCGCTATATAAATAAACATATACATACATACTGTATATCTGTATTGTTATAATGTACAGCGCTGTGTCCCCGGTGGCGCTATATAAATAAACATATACATACTACTGTATAATCTGTATTGTTATAAGGTACAGCGCTGTGTCCCAAGTGCGCTATTAAATAAACATATACATACATACTGTATAATCTGTATTGTTATAATGTACAGCGCTGCACCCCAAGTGGCGCTATATAAATAACATATACTACATACTGTATAATCTGTATTGTTATAATGTACAGCGCTGCACCCCCAGTGGCGCTACATAAATAATATATACATACATACTGTATAATCTGTATTGTTATATGTGCAGCGCTGTGTACCCAGGGGCGCTATATAAATAAACATTAATACATACTGTATAATCTGTATAGTTATAATGTCACGCGCTGTGTACCCAGTGGCGCTATATAATAAACATATACTACATACTGTATAATCTGTATTGTATAATGTGCAGCGCTGTGTACCCAAGTGGCGCTATATAATAAACATATACGTACATACTGTATAATCTGTATTGTCATAAGTGTACAGCGCTGTGTACCCAGTGGCGCTATATAAATAAACAATACGTACATACTGTATATCTGTATTGTTATAATGTACAGCGCTGTGTACCAAGTGGCGCTATATAAATAAACATATACGTACATACTGTATAATCTGTATTGTTATAATGTACACGCTGCGTCCCCAAGTGGCTGTTATATAAATGGCACATACATACATACTGTATATCTGTATTGTTATAATGTACAGTCTGCGTCCCCAAGTGGCGCTATATAAATGAACATATACATACATACTGTTAATCTGTATTGTTAAATGTACAGCTCTGCGTCCCCATTGCGCTATTAATGAACATATACATACATACTGTATAATCTGTATTGTTATAATGTACAACGCTGCGTCCCCAAGTGGCGCTATATAAATAACATCATACACTGTATAATCTGTATTGTTTAATGTACACGCTGCATACCCAAGTGGCGCTATATAAATAAACTATACATACTACTGTATATCTGTATGTTTATAATGTACCGCGCGTGTACCCAGTGGCGCTATATAATAAAACATATACATACATACTGTATAAT
Organism: Hymenochirus boettgeri; assembly: GCA_019447015.1. NCBI lineage: Eukaryota > Metazoa > Chordata > Amphibia > Anura > Pipidae > Hymenochirus > Hymenochirus boettgeri. The sequence continues at coordinate 13,635,635 of CM033471.1, read as the reverse complement.
CTGTATTGTTATAATGTACAGCGCTGTGTACCCAAGTGGCGCTATATAAATAAACATATACATACATACGGTATATCTGTATTGTTATAATGTACAGCGCTGTGTCCCCAAGTGGCGCTATATAAATAAACATATACAATACTACTGTATAATCTGTATTGTTATAATTTACAGCGCTGTGTCCCCAGTGGGGCTATATAAATAAACATACACATACATACTGTATAATCTGTATTGTTATAATGTACAGTGCTGCGTCCCCAAGTGGCGCTATATATATAAACTAACACTACATACTGTTAATATGTATTGTTATAATGTACAGCGCTGCGTCCCAAGTGGCGCTATATATATAAACTATCACATACATACTGTTAATATGTATTGTTATAATTTACAGCGCTGTGTCCCCATGTGCGCTATAAAATAAACATAACATCATACTGTATATCTGTATTGTTATAATGTACATGCTGCGTCCCCAAGTGGCGCTTATAAATAACATATACATACATACTGTATAATCTGTATTGTTATAATGTACAGCGCTGTGTACCCAAGTGGCGCATATAAATAAACATAACAGACATCATAACGTAAAAATCGCGGCCAAGTTTGCTAATGCGTACAGACTGCTGTGCCCAAGTGGCGTCCATCATATACTTATAACCACAGTTCTGCGTCCCCAGGGCGCCTTACATACTGCTTCGTCGGCGTCAACTGTGCGATAAAAAACAACTACGACAGAAAACGAGGACATGGAAGCAGGCCCCCAAGGCGCGATATAAAAAAAATACAGACAACGTTAACGAGGAAAGGACAGCGCTGGACCCAGTGGCCAATAAATAAACATAACATACACAACAAGGTCTGCACTGGTTCGGAAATACCCGATAGCACACAACAAAACAGAATACGGGAATAACAGACCTGAAAACCCTAGATACACAGCCAACAATTTTTAAACCATTATTACTGAACATCAAGTCGGAATTTTTTAGTAAGCATTACCATTAACAATAGGACCACCGTCACCTTCCTGTAACCTGGTGTTCAGCAAAAAAGAGACTTAAAGGACAAGTAAAGCTCAGAACAACATGAGATTAGAAGGCAAGCTTGATATAAAAGCTAATCAGTGTCTCACCTCATTTTAATGGTTACTTAGAAATGTAACTTTCTAACATGAGTTTGTGTCTTATTCCCAGTGTTCCAGTATCACAAGTGTGGTCACTGACCATTATGTTCTTACACATGCTCAGTCCTAAGATACTGCAGGAACTTGTTACAGTTGGTCCACACCACACTGGTAGCCTCTAGCCAATCCTTTTCGACAGAATAGGCAAGGGGCATGTGACTGAGATCAGGGGTGTGGCAGTCACTGTACACACACAGTTATTTCATCACAGTTCTTCAAGTGGTAATGTTTACTTTAATGCTATTTACTGTATACTATTTTAATATAAGAGTATTGATGGTTTTAGCGGTATGTCTTCAGATTCTGTAGTGATAAAAAAAATTGGTTTAGTTCTCGTCATGTACACACGTCTGAAGCGTTCAGAACGATAATTGTACATGTGCATGCGTTCGGTCTGATCAACAAACAAAATGGACGTTCCTCGTACCTGTGTCATGCGCTCGGGGGACGCTGTGGGTAGTTCATTGGCCCGATTGACGGACCATAGGGAAGTACTAATACCATTCACACTACTCGCGTTTTTCTGAATTGCATATATGGAACGCACTGCCTGGAGCATTTTTTGTGCGATAACGCTCTCAATGAAAGTCTATGGGAAGAGGGAAAAAATCATAAAAACGCATGTTTTTCGCCATGCTGAGATATGCAAAATTTCTCCTTATTTCCTACGGCTAATCCATGTGTCCAGAACCGCCGGCGTATTAACTAACATGCAATACAGCCTATTACTCCATCATGTTAGATGAGGAAGAGATAAAGTATACATTAGTCAGATAAATCATTACAGTTTAATGGCATAGCCAACCCCATACAATATTCATCAGTAGTCACTAGAAATGTCCTTTCACCCCCAGTCCCCCACCCATAGACGACAGAAAATGGTTTTCCGTGAATCCGCCTGCTTCCATACCATATGGTTTTTTGCAGTTTTTTTAATTTCATTAATACGGTTTTACTTGTTCTCCTTCCCTCCTACAGGATCCAGAAATCATCAGAAATCATCCAGAAATCATCCAGAATTCATCCAGAAATCATCCAGAAATCATCCAGAATTCATCCAGAAATCATCCAGAAATCTTTTATCATACATTTTATTAGAAATTTCCTTTACACTTGGTTTTGCTGCTTGTAGACTGAAACCTATTCATTGTATAGATTACACTTCAATCATTGTGTCAGTGACATGGAATGTCTCCCCTTTCACTAGCCATTTTAAGGTAATAACAGAGGCCCAGAATCAGCTGCTTTATAGTTACTAGAGATGGACGAACTTACTGTTTGGTAAGTTTAGTCGTTTCCGAACTTCCGTAAAAATTTTCAAACCCATTAAAGTCAATGTGAGATAATACTTACTGTAAGTGTCTGTGGCACCTGGGAATTGGTCGGGGACCACGGACATATAACCAAACTCGTTTAAAAATTCCTTCTTCATGAACGGGCAATTGTTGGGTTTCCGCATAATTGCTGAGGATTATCAAAACCGAACATTACATTCGAGGGTTACCGAAATCGAAGGCTACATCAGTTCCAAATGAGGCTACATTCGAGGGTTACCGAAATCGAGGCTACATTCGAGGGTTACCGAAATCGAAGGCTACATTCGAGGGTTACCAAAATCGAAGGCTACATTCGAGTGTTACCGAAATCGAAGGCTACATTCGAGGGTTACCGAAATCGAAGGCTACATTCGAGGGTTACCGAAATTGAAGCTACATTCGAGGGTTACCGAAATCGAAGGCTACATTTGAGGGTTACCGAAATCGAACACTACATTCGAAGGTTACCGAAATCGAATGCTACATTCGAAGGTTACCGAAATCGAATGCTACATTCGAAGGTTACCGAAATCGAATGCTACATTCGAAGGTTACCGAAATCGAAGGCTACATTCGAGTGTTACCGAAATTGAACACTACATTCGAAGGTTACCGAAATCGAAGGCTACATTCGAGGGTTACCGAATCGAAGGCTACATTCGAGGGTTACCGAAATCGAAGGCTACATTCGAAGGTTACCGAAATTGAATACTACATTCGAAGGTTACCGAAATCGAGGCTACTTCGAGGGTTACCGAAATCGAGGCTACATTCAGGGGTACCGAAATCGAAGGCTACATTCGAAGGTTACCGAAATCGAAGGCTACATTCGAGGGTTACCAAATCGAACACTACATTCAAAGGTTACCGAAATCGAAGGCTACATTCGAGGGTTATCGAAATCGAACACTACATTCGAAGGTTACCGAAATCGAACACTACATTCGAAGGTTACCGAAATCGAAGGCTACATTCGAGGGTTACCGAAATCGAACACTACATTCAAAGGTTACCGAAATCGAAGGCTACATTCGACGAAGGTTACCGAAATCGAAGGCACATTCGAGGGTTACCAAAATCGAAGGCTACATTTGAGGGTTACCGAAATCGAAGCCTACTTCGAGGGTTACCGAAATCGAACACTACTTCGAAGGTTACCCGAAATCGAATGCTACATTCGAAGGTTACCGAAATCGAACACTACATCGAAGGTTACCGAAATCGAAGGCTACTTCAGGGTTACGAAATCGAACACTACATTCGAAGGTTACCGAAATCGAAGGCTACATTCGAGGGTTACCGAAATCGAAGGCTACATTCGAAGGTTACCGAAATCGAAGGCTACATTCGAAGGTTACCGAAATTGAATACTACATTCGAAGGTTACCGAAATCGAAGGCTACATTCGAGGGTTACCGAAATCGAAGGCTACATTCGAGGGTTACCGAAATCGAAGGCTACATTCGAAGGTTACCGAAATCGAAGGCTACATTCGAGGGTTACCGAAATCGAACACTACATTCAAAGGTTACCGAAATCGAAGGCTACATTCGAGGGTTACCGAAATCGAACACTACATTCGAAGGTTACCGAAATCGAACACTACATTCGAAGGTTTCCGAAATCGAAGGCTACATTCGAGGGTTACCGAAATCGAACACTACATTCAAAGGTTACCGAAATCGAAGGCTACATTCGAAGGTTACCGAAATCGAAGGCTACATTCGAGGGTTACCGAAATCGAAGGCTACATTTGAGGGTTACCGAAATCGAAGCCTACATTCGAGGGTTACCGAAATCGAACACTACATTCGAAGGTTACCGAAATCGAATGCTACATTCGAAGGTTACCGAAATCGAACACTACATTCGAAGGTTACCGAAATCGAGGCTACATTCGAGGGTTACCGAATCGAACACTACATTCAAGGTTACCGAAATCGAAGCTAACTTCGAAGTTTACCGAAATCGAAGGCTACATTCGAGGGTTACCGAAATCGAAGGCTACATTCGAGGTTACCGAAATCGAAGGCTACATTCGAAGGTTACGAAATTGAATACTACATTCGAAGGTTCCCGAATCGAAGGCTACATTCGAGGTTACCGAAATCGAAGGCTACATTCGAGGGTTACACGAATCGAAGGCTACATTCGAAGGTTACCGAAATCGAAGGCTACATTCGAGGGTTACCGAAATCGAACACTACATTCAAAGGTTACCGAAATCGAAGGCTACATTCGAGGGTTACCGAAATCGAACACTACATTCGAAGGTTCCCGAAATCGAACACTACATTCGAGGTTTCCGAAATCGAAGCTACATTCGAGGGTTACCGAAATCGAACACTACATTCAAAGGTTACCGAAATCGAAGGCTACATTCGAAGGTTACCGAAATCGAAGGCTACATTCGAGGGTACCGAAATCGAAGGCTACATTTGAGGTTACCGAAATCGAAGCCTACATTCAGGGTTACCGAAATCGAACACTACATTCGAAGGTTACCGAAATCGAATGCTACATTCGAAGGTTACCGAATCGAACACTACATTCGAAGGTTACCGAAATCGAAGGCTACTTCGGGTTACCGAATCGAACACTACATTCAAAGGTTACCGAAATTGAAGGCTACATTCGAGGTTACCGAAATCGAAGGCTACATTCGAGGGTTACCGAAATCGAAGGCTACATTCGAAGGTTACCGAAATCGAAGGCTACTCGAGGGTTACCGAAATTGAAGGCTACATCCGAAGGTTACCGAAATCGAAGGCTACATTCGAGGGTTACCGAAATCGAAGGCTACATTCGAGGGTTACCAATCTAACACTACATTCGAGGGTTACCGAAATCGAAGGCTACATTCGAGTTACCGAAATCGAAGGCTACATTCAAGGGTTACTGAATCGAAGCTACATTCGAGGTTCCGAAATCGACACTACTTCGAGGTTACCGAAATCGAAGGCTACATTCGAGGGTTACCGAAATCGAAGGCTACATTCGAGGGTTACCGAAATCGAAGGCTACATTCGAGGGTTACTGAAATCGAAGGTTACATTCGAGGGTTACCGAAATCGAAGGCTACATTTGAGGGTTACCGAAATCGAAGGCTACATTCGAGGGTTACCGAAATCGAACACTACATTCGAAGGTTACCGAAATCGAAGGCTACATTCGAGGGTTACCGAAATCGAAGGCTACATTCAAGGGTTACTGAAATCGAAGGCTACATTCGAGGGTTAACCGAAATCGAACACTACATTCGAAGGTTACGAAATCGAAGGCTACATTCGAGGGTTACCGAAATCGAAGGCTACATTCGAGGGTTACTGAAATCGAAGGCTAATTCGAGGGTTACTGAATCGAAGGCTCATTCGAGGGTTACTAAATCGAAGGCTACATTCGAGGGTTACTGAAATCGAAGGCTACATTCGAGGAACTGAAATCGAAGCTACATTCGAGGGTTACTGAAATCGAAGGCTACATTCGAGGGTACTGAAATCGAAGGCTACTTCGAGGTTACTGAAATCGAAGGCTACATTCAGGGTTACTGAAATCGAAGGCTACATTCGAGGGTACGAAATCGAGCTACATTCGAGGTTCGAAATCGAAGGCTACATTCGAGGTTTACTGAAATCGAAGGCTACATTCGAGGGTTACTGAAATCGAAGGCTACATTCGAGGGATACTGAAATCGAAGGCTACATCTGAGTTACTGAAATCAAGGCTACATTCGAGGGTTACTGAAATCGAAGGCTACATTCGAGGGTTACTGAAATCGAAGGCTACATTCGAGGGTTACTGAATCGAAGGCTACATTCGGGTTACTGAATCGAAGGCTACATTCGAGGGTTACTGAAATCGAAGGCTACATTCGAGGGTTTGAACTCGAAGGCTACATTCGGGATACTGAAATCGAGGCTACTTCGAGGGTTACTGAAATCGAAGGCTACATTCGAGGGTTACTGAAATCGAAGGCTACATTCGAGGGTTATGAAATCGAAGGCTACTTCGAGGGTTACTGAAATCGAAGGCTACATTCGAGGGTTACTGAAATCGAAGGCTACATTCGGAGGGATACTGAAATCGAGGCTACATTCGAGGGTACTGAAATCGAAGGCTACATTAGAGGATACTGAAATCGAAGGCTACATTCGAGGGTTACTGAAATCGAAGGCACATTCGAGGGATCTGAAATCGAAGGCTACATTCGAGGGTTACTGAAATCGAAGGCTACATTTGAGGGTTACTGAAATCGAAGGCTACATTCGATGATACTGAAATCGAAGGCTACATTCGAGGGTTACTGAAATCGAAGGCTACATTCGAGGGTTACTGAAATCGAAGGCTACATTCGAGGTTACTGAAACGAGGCTACATTTAGAGGATACTGAAATCGAAGGCTACATTCGAGGGTTACTGAAATCGAAGGCTACATTCGAGGGATACTGAAATCGAAGGCTACATTCGAGGGTTACTGAAATCGAGGCTACATTTGAGGGTTACTGAATCGAAGGCTCATTCGAGGGATACTGAAATCGAAGGCTACATTCGAGGGTTACTGAAATCGAAGGCTACATTCGAGGGTTACCGAAATCGAAGGCTAATTCGGGTTACTGAAATCGAAGGCTACATTCGAGGGTTACGAATCGAAGGACTACATTCGAGGGTTACGAAATCGAAGGCTACATTCGAGGGTTACTGAAATCGAAGGCTACATTCGAGGGTTACTGAAATCGAAGGCTACATTCGAGGGTTACTGAAATCGAAGGCTACATTCGAGGGTTACTGAATCAAGGCTACATTCGAGGGATACTGAATCGAAGGCTACATTCGAGGGTTACTGAAATCGAAGGCTACATTCGAGGGTTACTGAAATCGAAGGCTACATTCGAGGGTTACTGAAATCGAAGGCTACATTCGAGGGTTACTGAAATCGAAGGCTACATTCGAGGGTTACTGAAATCGAAGGCTACATTCGAGGGTTACTGAAATCGAAGGCTACATTCGAGGGTTACTGAAATCGAAGGCTACATTTAGAGGGATACTGAAATCGAAGGCTACATTCGAGGGTTACTGAAATCGAAGGCTACATTCGAGGGATACTGAAATCGAAGGCTACATTCGAGGGTTACTGAAATCGAAGGCTACATTGAGGGTTACTGAAATCGAAGGCTACATTCGAGGGTACTGAAATCGAAGGCTACATTCGAGGGTTACTGAAATCGAAGGCTACTTCGGACGATGCGAAGTACATTCGAGGTTACTGAAATCGAGGCTACATTAGAGGGATACTGAAATCGGAAGCTACTTCGAGGGTTCTGAAATCGAAGGCTACATTCGAGGGATACTGAAATCGAAGGTACATTCGAGGGTTACTGAAATCGAAGGCCATTGAGGGTTCTGAAATCGAAGGCTACATTCGAGGGATACTGAAATCGAAGGCTACATTCGAGGGTTACTGAAATCGAAGGCTACATTCGAGGGTTACCGAATCGAAGGCTACTTCGGGTTACTGAAATCGAAGGCTACTTCGAGGGTTACCGAAATCGAAGGCTACATTCGAGGGTTACTGAAATCGAAGGCTACATTTGAGGGTTACCAAAATCAAGGCTCATTCGAGGGTTACCGAAATCGAAGGCTACATTCGAGGTTTACAATTCGAACGGCACATTCATTAATTATTGAATTTTTGATAGTTATCGAAGTTATTGTCGGCAAGTTCGGAAAACTGAACTAGTTTGGATAGTTCGAGTTCATCCAAATTCAGAATGTTCGCCCCAACTCAGGTCCACTGGGTCCATCACTAATGTATTATAAGGGATAATTGAAGGGATCACCATGTATTATATGGGATAATGTATGTCGTAGAAAAAAACAGACTATTGAGAGAAGCAACCTGACAAGTTTATTGATAAAGACAGACATAGACACAAATACTTGGAAGCAGCTCCCACCCAGGCAGCAACAGCTGTCAACTGTCCAGGGGAGAGAGCGAGCGTACGATGGAACAGCTTATATAGGGTTTAACATGTATACATAAAAGCCATAGTTTATTTATTGCTTCCGCAGTCATTGAAGAGGCGAGACATTGTTACCCTTGCACAGCATGATTAGACACACCAATTACTTAAGACATGCATAACTAAAGATTATATTTTCCATACAATGGTCAGTTCATATTTACACATGTACTACAGTCATTGATCATTTTTAGGTTCATCTTTCTGACAAGTTCATCCGTTGTGAACTCTCAGTCAACCCTGTTTGTCCCATTTACGACTTTTTGAATACACCAGTTGTTGCCACTTTTGCTGACACACTTACTGACCTTCCCTTTACCTTAACACATGAATTTATCCTTCTTACATAAAAACTTCCCTAACAATGTATCCCCTACTGTAAATTATAAGGATATTAGAAGTCACTGAGGAGTTCTGTGTCTATATATAGGTACAAGGACACAGACTGAGTTATACAGGGAACTCTGGGTACCACTCATGTATTATAAGGGATAATGTATCCCCTACTGTAAATTATAAGGATATTAGAAGTCACTGAGGAGTTCTGTGTCCATATAAAGGTACAAGGACACGACTGAGTTATACAGGGAACTCTGGGTACCACTCATGTATTATAAGGGATAATGTATCCCCTACTGTAAATTAAAGGATATTAGAAGTCACGAGGATTTCTGTGCTATATAAAGGTACAAGGACACAGACTGAGTTATACAGGGAACTCTGGGTACCACTCATGTATTATAAGGGATAATGTATCACCTATGTAATTATAAGGATATTAGAAGTAACTGAGGAGTTCTGTGTCCATATAAGGTACAAGGACACAGACTGAGTTATACAGGGAACTCTGGGTACCACTCATGTATTATAAGGGATAAGTCCCTACTGTAAATTATAAGGATATTAGAAGTCACTGAGGAGTTCTGTGTCCATATAAAGGTACAAGGACACAGACTGAGTTATACAGGGAACTCTGGGTACCACTCTGTATTATAAGGGATAATGTATCCCCTACTGTAAATTATAAGGATATTAGAAGTCACTGAGGAGTTCTGTGTCTATATAAAGGTACAAGGACACGACTGAGTTATAGAGGTCAATTTACATATCTATTTTAACTACTGCTACTGACTGCTATTGGTTATTATAATACATTTCATACATATCTCTATTATTATCCATTTAGAGATGGATCGTTACCACACTTGATATTGTGCCCAGTCACCAGTGGCGCTCATTTTTTTTAAAATACCCCTGGCCTCAGCACAGATACCTTGCACTTTATGTCCAGGGGGCAACCTTAAATATTGAGGCGCTTTCAGCCTCCCGCTAACGGGGTCTTGGATATTAGTAAAGCAAGTGTTGATAGATATGGGTATCTGTGCTCGTTCATCGGGCATCTTGAATACGGAGATTAACTGATACAATGACCGCCGATATTCTCAATAGATAACGAGGCTGAATTAAGCATTAAGGGCATGTCCACCCCCAAACTATAATCCCCCAACTACTGGCCCCACCATGTAGTGTAGTTTAAAGGCTATGTCCAGCCTGAAAAAAATTTTTAATATATGGTTCCCCCTGGGCTCCCAGCCCCAACCGCTATAATTTTTTTTTAGAAAGCCCCCCAAACTCTACTTACCTCCCCTCGATCCTCCGCCGCGCCTCCCGCCCTCTGCTTCAAGGAAATGCAAGCAGAGGGGCGGGACCGGCAGCCGCGTCTGTGATTGGCTGAGCGGCAGCCAATCACAGGCGCGGCTGCCGGCAGCTCACTTCTCGCCGGAGGAAAGAGGAGAGGTAAGTAAGAGTTTGGGAGCTTTCTAAAAAAAAAAAATATGCGGTTGGGGCTGGGAGACATGGGGGCACAATATTAAGGGGGAATTGAGCTAGGGGGAGGGATAGTAGAACGGGAGGGAGAGGAGGGAGAGGGAGGGGGAGGGAGGGGGGAGAAGGGCTGCAGTACGCATGGCAAAAATCTACCTGGCCAGCTAGCAGGCAGTGTCCTATATGGACTCTGCTAGCCTCCTGGTAGTCATTTTTTGGGACTTTGGGGGGGGACTACAGGAGAACCCTATGGAGCTGGGATGTGAGGTAAGGATTAAACTACACTTATGGTGGGGCCAGTAGTTGGGGGGTTATAGTTTTGGGGTGGACATGCCCTTTAATGCTTACCTCATGTCGTGGAAAAACAAAACTAAGAGAGAACAATCTGATGAAAAAGAAGAACAGTTTATTCCATAAAGACAGACATAACTATATACTTGCAAGCAGCTCCCACCTAGACAGCAACGGTTGTCAACTGGCCAGGGGAGAGAGCGAGTGTACAACTGAAATAGCTTATATAGGGTTTACATGGTGATCTCATTGATAAAGGCATAGATTGTTTATGCTGCTGTAATTATATAAAAGCAAGGCATTGTTATATTTTGTATAGCATGCTTAGATACGTTAATCTGTTTACAGCGAATATAATTAGGGGTGATGTTCCCCGTACAATGGTTGTACTTACTTACACTGTACTAGGACGAGCTACTGCCATAAATCATAACAATGTTCATATTTCTGACAGTTTCATGCTGACCATAACCCACGGCCAACCCTAATTGATTCATTTATAGTTTTCCTGAATGAATATCTGTGTCCTGCTGGATGACATACTTATTAACCCTCTCCCTTACCATATCCCATGACCTCATCCTTCTTACATTAAGATTTTCTTTACTTTGTTCACCCTTCCCTTACATCATGAAAACTTCCCTTGCACCTCACATCCCAGCTCCATATGGTTCTCCTGTAGTCCCCCCCAAAGTCCCAAAACTGCCCACCAGGAGGATACAGAGTCCATATAGGACTCTGCCTCCTACCTGGCCTCCGGGAGAAGTTTGGCATGCTACTGCAGCCCTTCTCCCCCTCCCTCCCCCTCCTCTCCCTCCGATTAGGATTCCCTCCCCTAGTGTAAATCCCTTTAGCTATATGCTTGCCCCTGCCCCAACCGCTATATTTATATGTTTAGAAAGCTCCTCAAACTTTACTTACCTCTCCTCTTTCCTCCGCCGAAATGAGCTGCCGGCAGCCACATCCGTGATTGGCTGCCGCTCAGCCAATCACAGACGCGACTGCCGGTCCCGCCCCTCTGCTTGCATTTTCTCTCAAGGGGAGGCCGGGAGCGCAGGTAAGTAGAGTTTGGGGCACTTTCTAAACATATAAATATACGCGTTGGGGCTGGGCGGGCAGGGGGAATACTATATCAAAAAATGAATTTTAGGGCGGACATGCCCTTTAAAGACCTTCTTGTTATCAGCAGAGCCCTGAGACCGATTGTTATGCCAAAGTTGGAACTTCAGCCGCTGTAAGAGCAGCGATCAAGACCATCGCAACATCGCGCCAGCTGTATCAAGAGGAAGAAGTAGATTAAGTAAACATACGAGGGTTATATCATTGTCATAAACAGAAATTGAGGAACTAAGACAATGCAATGTCAGGTTGTCCAATGTTTTATTACGAGAAGGATAATAGAAATAAAATAAGGTATTTGTACATTAATACTAAGTAAATAATTCATTCAAATGTAACCAGCGGGGGAAAAAACGGTGGTTCAGTTTGTATTCGAATGTAGATTATTGAGCTCGTAGCATCTGTTTATAATCTAGGCAATTATGATGTCTGTCAGGACAGTGTGCAGTACTTGGCAAGAATGGGTTAACTATTGGTACTTGGTCTTGCAAAGGGCCAATAAAAATACCATTCCACCCGGAACAGTCCTATTGTTTATATTACGATTAGTGAAGCATGAACCAGATCTCCTTTTCCAGACAATGTGGGGCCGAACCATGTATCTGGAATTCTCTTAGCTAGGGGTCTGGTAGGTACCCTAAGAGTCATTTTAAGGGCAACCATACATGGAAAATAATATATTTCGGTATTGGAATATGTAAGACAGAAACCAATAAATTTATTTGTGAATGGGAAGATAGGCCCATTAAATGATACCCACAGGGAGACCTTATTCCCGCAAGGAGAGTTACATATCTGGGAAATATGATTACACACAGGTCATGTTTGGTATTGGAGGAATTGATAATTAATACAGGAGAGGAATAGTGGTCAATATCCCAGTACAATGTACATATCTACATTTAAATGGAATCGTCTAACTAGGGGGAAGAATGCTTTTGGCTATCGTAAATCTGGACATTCCTAGACACTCCCACCTCATGCATAGCCCAGGAAGGGGGGGGTTTAACAAGGGGTTTCAAAATCCTTATAGCCCCTATAACTGTGTTCATACTGAGGGGACATGCTATAACCGTGTGTATGAACCCGATGTTTCTTCCCGCCCCGGGATACAGGACTTCTTCTAGTGAGTAGGTCTGTGAATATTTTTATCATTTTTATTTTTATATACTGTTGACTATTGTATATCATTTTATTTGTAAGGGAAGTTTTATGATCAAAGGATGAATTCATAATGTAAGGGAAGTTTTATGTAAAAAGGATGAAGTCATAGGTTGAGGTGAAAGAGAGGCCAATAAGTATGTCATCCACTATGGTAACAGCTGGTGTTATTCATAGAAATCATAAATGGAACAATTAGGGTTGACTGGGGTTATAATCAACATGAAACTGTCAAAGGATGAACATAAAATGATTAATAACAGTAGCTTATCCTGTAGGTACATGTGTAGATAAGTACTAACCTTGTATGGGGAATATAATCTTAGTTATGCACGTCGTAAATAATTGGTGTGTCTAATCATACTGTACAAATGTAACATGTCTTGCTTCTTAGATAATTGCAGTAGCATAAATAATATACGGTATGCCTTTTCTTAATGAACACATTTGCAAAACCCTATATAAGCTGTTCCATTCGTACGCTCGCTCTCTCCCCTGGACAGTGACAGCCGTTGCTGCCTGGGTGGGAGCTGCTTCCAAGTATTGTGTTTGTGTCTGTCTTTATCAAATAAACTGTTCTTCTTTTTCATCAGATTGCTCCTCTCAATAGTCTGTTTTTCTACGACATTATTATAACACCATTTTCTTTATTTTGTATTATATGCACTGTCCACCTTTATAATATTAAATCTAAATTTAATAAGTTTTGCTTTGATGCTCTAAAAGAACTCCGTAAGCCTCTGATAAGTTTATATGTGTTTGAATGGAGTGTGCATGTGTAAATGCTAATAACTCTGTGACTGCTTGTGAAGGACTGATGCTAATTAACCAGTTTTGCTGGAGTGAATGTGTAGTGTTAACCATTTAGCTGTCAGGACAGGGGTGTGCATAGTCAGTCAAGAGTCAAGAGTCTTTTTGGGGCGTCTTAAGGCCATAACTTAAAGTGGTGGCAGCGAGTACCGATTGATTGGTCAGATCACGTGCCCAGCGAACTGGTGTTCGTGACAATGTCATTTTATAAAGCGTATTTTGGGTTACTCTAATCCTATAAGTAGGGAAATTATGATCCATCTGTTGAGTGCACATGGGTAGACATTTCTAAATATTGTATTGAGGGTATAAACCTATGAAATGTTTGAGTTATATGATGTAATGATTAAGGCAGGAGAGAGAAACCACGTCAGAAATAAAATACCCTGCCAAACAACACATCCATCTACATTCATGTGTAAGGACCACAGAGACATACAAGGCCCTTGGGATTATGGGATCTGACAGGATCTTTAAGGATTCTAAAGTCCTTCTTAACACAATCGTGTATAGTGGCCACACACGTAGCAATATTATTGTAGCCTCACGCACTAATTACGAGGGACCTGGCAATGGAATCTGACGAATCAATTGGTCCGATTTCTTTATGATCATTTACTGTATGGCCAAACATCTCGGACAAGACCGGAGATTCAATAAAAGTTATCGTTAAAAATGTTGCTGATTTTGCTCCAACCAATCAGATCTTATCTAACATTTGAAAGCTAACATCTGATTGGTTAGGGCAAAATAAGCAAAGGATCCAATTCAAGCTCTCTCTATACCCTGTATGTAATGTATGACTATGTAATTGAGCGCCACAATGATGTTATATCTTATTATTATCGCTATATAAATCCATAATAATATAATAATAATTAGCACCATTTTAACAATAAGGACTTTTATTGAATCTCCCTGAAAGTGTTACAAGTTACAGTTGAAAATGAAGGAAGTTGGTGGCGGGTAAAAGGTTAATTCCTATTTACAACTCGGGGAGAAGGATTTATGACAGGAGGCTATGAAGATACGTTTATCAGTTTATTGAATGAATGAACCATTGTCCTTGGACTAAATGGGTGAAGCCGCAGTGGTGTAACTAGGGATCACTGGGGGCCCCCCAGCAAAACTATGATGGGGCCCCTATCTGTGGCTTCATCCACAGTGATTTCTGGGAGGAGGTTATACCTCTTATAATAAAATATGAAGATGGGGCCCCCTTGGCTCCTGGCCCCGCTGTGGTTGCTTCCCTCTATTTATGCCCTGGGTTGAAGGAAGTTTACATGATCATCTCGTGTATATCTTATAATTAAAGGGCACGTTCACCCTCTCAAGTGAAAAAATCATATATAGGTAAATTACCATTTAAAACTATAATAGTTAGAAACGACGTAGGGATAGTAGTGGAAACTATAATTCACCCCAACTATCACTGTACAGTTTTGTTGTTGATCTGCGCCCCCTATTTCATTAGATATCCAATCTGAAACTCTTACGTTTTAGCATTTCTGTAAGCAGTTTGCTGTAGCTGGAATGGTTTGACAGTAGGTGTGCTGTATACTGTATGCAGTATTGACAGTTGGTGTGCGTATACTTATCGTATTGACATTGGTGTGCTGTATACTGTAGCAGTATTGACAGTTGGTATGGGGGAAAATAGTCGGTCAGTGGTCAGAGCCTGGGCAAAACAAGTACTGTATGAGCATGCAGCAACACACACAACTCAAAATAGTGCTACTTACATGTATTTATTTATAGATTAAGATGACGCAAAGTAATTTTTTCAGTATATATTACACTTTAATGTCTGACACAGAGAGTAACATCAATGAAATCAAAGAGTCACATAGGAATATCTAATCGGTGGGCTGGACTGGACTGTTGGGGCCTACCAGGAATCTAAGACCAGGTCCACCAGGACAAGTTTTAGGGACCCACCTAATTTTCCTATCTCATTATCCCCATTTACATATCTCTTACCCCACCGCTACTATTGTTTATTATAATACATTTCGTATCTCTATATCCATCCATTTACATATCTATCTTACCCCTACCGACTCATATTGTTTATTATAATACATTTCATATCTCTATTATCCCCCATTTACATATCTATCTTACCCAACTACCGACTCTAGGGACGGTGATTTCTGGATGAATTCTGGATGATTTCTGGATGATTTCTGGATGATTTCTGGATCCTGTAGGAGGGGAAGGAGAACAAGTAAAACCGTATTAATGAAATTAAAAAAACTGCAAAAAACCATATGGTATGGAAGCAGGCGGATTCACGGAGAAACCATTTTCTGTCGTCTATGGGTGGGACTGGGGGTGAAAGGGACATTTCTAGTGACTACTGATGAATTATTGTATGGGGTTGGCTATGTCCATTAAACTGTAATGATTTATCTGACTAATGTATACTTTATCTCCTTCCTCATCTAACATGATGGAGTAATAGGCTGTATTGCATGTTAATACGCCGGCGGTTCTGGACACATGGATTAGCCGTAGGAAATAAAGGAGAAATTTTGCATATCTCAGCATGGCGAAAAACATGCGTTTTTATGATTTTTTCCCCTCTTCCCCATAGACTTTCATTGAGAGCGTTATCGCACAAAAATGCTCCAGGCAGTGCGTTCCATATATGCAATTCAGAAAAACGCAGTAGTGTGAATGGTATTAGTACTTCCCTATGGTCCGTCAATCGGGCCAATGAACTACCCACAGCGTCCCCCGAGCGCATGACACAGGTACGAGGAACGTCCATTTTGTTTGTTGATCAGACCGAACGCATGCACATGTACAATTATCGTTCTGAACGCTTCAGACGTGTGTACATGACGAGAACTAAAACCAATTTTTTTTATACACTACAGAATCTGAAGACATAACCGCTAAAACCATCAATACTCTTAATATTAAAATAGTAATACAGTAAAAAGTAAACATTACCACTTGAAGAACTGGATGAAATAACTGTGTGTCATGTACAGTGACTGGCCACACCCCTGATCTCAGTCACATGCTCCCTTGCCTATTCTGTCCTGTAAAGGATTGGCTAGAGGCTACCAGTGGGTGTGACCAACTGTAATCAAGTCTCCTGCAGTATCTTAGGACTGAGCATGTGTAAAGAACATAATGGTCAGTGACCACACTGTGTGATACTGGAACACTGGGAAATAAGACACAAACCTCATGTTAGAAAGTTACATTTCTAAGTAACCATATTAAAATGAGAGGTGAGACACTGATTACTGCTTTTATATCAAGGAGCTCTGCCTTCTAATTCAATGTTGTTCTGAAGCTTTACTTGTCCTTTAAGTCTCTTATTTTGCTGAAACACCAGGAAATTTAACAGGAAGGTTGACAGGTGGTCCTAATATGATTAATGGTAATGCCTTAATAAAATATTCAAGAATGATTCCAGTAATTAATGGGTTAAATAAAATTGTATAGGGTAACAATGTGGGAATAGCATATTGAGGATGTTTTTAAAGGGATACATCTGTGTATCCTCCCCCAAGTATTCATGTCTGTTTGTGTGCATATCCATACAATGTGTTATGTCATTTTGCCTATAGAAACCAGTAAGCAGACCTCTGGAATTGTATGTATGTATATGTTTATTTATATAGCGCCACTTGGGTACACAGCGCTGTACATTATAACAATACAGATTATACAGTATGTATGTATATGTTTATTTATATAGCGCCACTTGGGTACACAGCGCTGTACATTATAACAATACAGATATACTGTATTTAGTATATGTTTATTTATATTGCGCCACTTGGTACCCAGCGCTGTACATTATAACATACAGATTATACAGTATGTACGTATATGTTTATTTATATAGCGCCACTTGGGGACACAGCGCTGTAATTATAACATACAGATTATACTGTATGTATGTATATGTGTTTATTTATATTCGCCACTTGGGTACACAGCGCTGTACATTATAACAATACAGATTATACAGTATGTATGTAATGTTTATTTATATACGCCACTTGGGGACCAGCATTGTACATTATACAATACAGATTATACAGTAGTTGTATATGTTTATTTATATAGCGCCACTTGGGGACACAGCGCTGTAAATTAAACAATACATATTATACAGTATGTATGTGTTGGTTATATATATAGCGCCACTTGGGACGCAGCGCTGTACATTATAACAATACATATTATACAGTATGTATGTGTATGTTTATATATATAGCGCCACTTGGGGACGCAGCACTGTACATTATAACAATACAGATTATACAGTATGTATGTGTATGTTTATTATATAGCCCCACTTGGGACACAGCGCTGTAAATTATAACAATACAGATTATCAGTATGTATGTATAGTGTTTATTATATAGCGCCACTTGGGGACACAGCGCTGTACGATATATAACAATACAGATTATACCGTATGTAATGTATATGTTTATTATATAGCGCCACTTGGTACACAGCGCTGTACATTATAACATACAGATATACAGTATGTATGTATATGTTTATTTATTAGCGCCACTTGGTACAGCGCTGTACATTATAACAATACAGATTATACAGTATGTATGTATATGTTTATTTATATAGCGCCACTTGGGTATGCAGCGCTGTACATTATAACAATACAGATTATACAGTATTGTATGTATATGTTTATTATATAGCGCACTTGGGACGCAGCGTTGTACATTATAACAATACAGATTTACAGTATGTATGTATATGTTCATTTATTAGCGCCAACTTGGGGACGCAGAGCTGTACATTATAACAATACAGATTTACAGTATGTATGTATATGTTCATTTATATAGCGCCACTTGGGGACGCAGCACTGTAACATTATAACATACAGATTATACAGTATGTATGTATATGTCCATTTATATAAGCCACTGGGGACGCAGCGCTGTACATATAACAATACAGATTATCAGTATGTACGTATTGTATTTATAATAGCGCCACTTGGGTAACAGCGCTGTACATTATAACAATACAGATTATACAGTATGTACGTATATGTTTATTTATATAGCGCCACTTGGGTACACAGCGCTGTACTTTGACAATACAGATTATACAGTATGTACGTATATGTTTATTTATATAGCGCCACTTGGGTACACAGCGCTGCACATTATAACAATACAGATTATACAGTATGTATGTATATGTTTATTTATATCGCCACTTGGGTACACAGCGCTGTACATTATAACTATACAGATTATACAGTATGTATGTATATGTTTATTTATATAGGCGCCACTTGGTACACAGCGCTGCACATTATAACAATACGATTATACATATGTATGTATATATTATTTATTGTAGCGCCACTTGGGGGGTGCAGCGCTGTACATTATAACAATACAGATTATCAGTATGTATGTATATGTTTATTTAATATAGCGCCACTTGGGGGGCAGCGCTGTACATTATAACATACAGATTAACAGTATGTGTATTGTTTATTTATATAGCGCCACTTGGGAACACAGCGCGTACATTATAACAATACAGATTATACAGTATGTATGTATATGTTTATTATATAGCGCCACTTGGGGACACAGCGCTGTACATTATAACAATACAGATTATAGTATTTATGTATATGTTTATTTATATAGCGCCAATTGGGTACACACGCTGTACATTATAACAATACAGATTATACAGTATGTGTGTATAGTTTATTTATATAGCGCCACTTGGGGACGCAGCGCTGTAATTATAACAATACAGATTATACTATGTATGTATATGTTTATTTATATAGCGCCACTTGGGGTGCAGCGCTGTACATTATAACAATACAGTTATACAGTATGTATGTATATGTTTATTTATATAGCGCACTTGGGGTGCAGCGCTGTACATTATAACAATAAGATATACAGTATGTATGTATTTTTTATTTATATAGCGCCACTTGGGAACACAGCGCTGTACATTATAACAATACAGATTATACAGTATTATGTATATGTTTATTTATATAGCGCCACTTGGGGACACAGCGCTGTCATTATAACATACAGATATAAAGTATGTATTATATGTTTATTTATATAGCGCCAATTGGGTACAACGCGCTGTACATTATAACAATACAGATATACAGTATTGTGTATATGTTTATTTATATAGCGCCACTTGGGGACGCAGCGCGTACATTATCAATACAGATTATACAGTATGTATGTATATGTTTATTTATAGCGCCACTTGGGGTGCAGCGCTGTACATTATAACAATACAGATTATCAGTATGTATGTATATGTTTATTTATATAGCGCCACTGGGTACACAGCGCTGTACATTATAAACAATACAGATTATACAGTATGTGTGTATATGTTTATTTATATAGCGGCCACTTGGGTACACGCGCTGTACATTATAACAATCAGATTATACAGTATGTATGTATATGTTTATTTATATAGCGCCACTTGGGGACCAGCGCTGTACAATATAAAATACAATAAGTCGTACAAGGGGGATAAATACCATAGATAGTCAGTACATAATATTTAACTTATATAGTAATTTGGACTTGTGACCACACGTTGCCTTCTAATAAAGACATTGGGGCATATTTATAAAGGTTCGTTAACTTTCGCGGCCGTTTTCGCGGCCATTAACGCATAAATCGCGTTTACCGCGATTTATAAAGGCCCGAAAAACGGCCGCGAAAAGTTAACGAAGGCGTTTAACCTTTCGCGCCGCTACTTACCTGTTACCGCCATTACCGCCGCTTCTATTTATAAAGCGGCGGTACTGGTTTCGCTCGGCTAGTATCGGCTGTTTTACTTCGCCACCTGAAGGAGGCGAAGTCAGCCGATACTAACCTCCCGCCGGCGGGATGGGCAGGCAACCCGCGGCGGGTGGTCGCACCCGCCCCGGGAGACACGCCCACCCCGCCCACACCCCCCGCGGCGGCAGTTCTGAAAATCTGATTGGTTAATGTAAAGCAAGTATTAAAAATTGACCAATCAGAAACGGATTATGGATTTCTGCAAACCTATATAAAGAGGAGCTTTCCGCCGCGGAACTCAGATGCCATCGCAGTAGAGTGATGGCTGAAGAAAGAAGAAAGAAGCGGCTGGCAAATCGGCTCCGTGAGGCCGGCGATGCCAGCAGGCTCACTGGCGGCCGCAGTGAGTCTGCTGGCATCGGCGACCTGAGTGGGGTTGGTGTCGCCAGCCCGAAGACGTCGCGTCGGATCAAGACGCCGGCAAACTCGGCCTCGTTGAGGTCGCCGGCGCCCGCTGGGGTACCCCTGGCGGCCGAGGGGTACTCTCGGGGGTCGGCGGCCTCGGCGGAGCTGGTGTCGCCGGGACTGGAAGAAAGAAGACGTCGCCCAAGGGCTCTTTTAAGAGCCGCACTGGGGGTCCCGGTTTCAGCTGCGGGACCCCCGCCAAAGGCACTTGTCAGTGCTGCAAGGGCCTTGTAAGGGCCGGGAGGGGGTCCCGGTTCGAGCTGCGGACCCCCTAAGCCCCAAAAGGCCCTCTCAGGGCCCCGCTGGAGGGAGCTCCACCCCCCCAGCGGCTCCCTCCCGTCCCGGGGGGGGAGGCGTTGCAATAGGGTAGTGCTGGCGGGTGGGCGGGGGCGACCACCTGCTGCGGCCCCTCCGGCAGCCCCTTCAGCCTCCGTTCCGAGATTGCCGCGAACGGGGAACGGGTTGGGAGAGGCTGCTGGGAAGTGGCGCGGGGGGGTGGTCGCCGCTGCCGCCGCGGGGGGTGTGGGCGGGGGGTAGGAGCAGCGTGGGAAGGGATTTTAAGTCCCTTCGCGGCGATACTATACAGTATCGCGCGAAGGGGCTTAAAATTACCGCAGCACATCGCGGCCGCGATAGGTATCGCGGGAATAGCGCTCGCCGTTATAAATACGGGATAGCGCTATTTTCGCGGCCGCGATGTGCGGCGGGTAATTTTT
This sequence comes from Hymenochirus boettgeri, assembly GCA_019447015.1. Taxonomy (NCBI): domain Eukaryota; kingdom Metazoa; phylum Chordata; class Amphibia; order Anura; family Pipidae; genus Hymenochirus; species Hymenochirus boettgeri. The sequence continues at coordinate 13,613,915 of CM033471.1, read as the reverse complement.
TTGCGCTAACATCGTTCCTTTATAAATATGCCCCATTGTACAGTTATAATATGATAGAAGATAAAAGGGCTGGAAAGTCCACTAAAGTCCAAATTAATGAATGAATAAGGGAAACACTGTTATAAGTCAATAGTCCAGGATGATTTTATAACTGATGATTGGTAAGCATGATCACATGATCACATGATTACATGGGTAACTAAATACTAATGAAGTTTATGACCATTTCAAAATGTATAAAAAGACGTTCTCTGTAACGATTGGTGGGTGTTAACGATGGATAACGATGGATTTGTGGTAGCCAATAAAACGTTATAATAAAGACTATAATGAAGTAAGTATAAACCAACAATAAAAAACTTCAAGGTGTATTTCTGTGCATAACTGTAACAGGAAAATAACATTTGGGAGGTGGGCCCCCGAGGCATTTCGGGGTTAGTGGTGTAGGGTGGGCCCCGAGGCATTTCGGGGTTAGTGGTGTGGTATGGGGTGATGTGGGCGGGTGACACACAAAGAGGGCATAACGGGGAGGAGATTCAGGACTCTCACCGTTGGGGAGATCGGGGTGGTCTCGTGGGAGCGCGGGAGAGCCAACTGATTTGCGGGAGACCCCGGAAGATCCAGAGAGTAGTGGGATACCTGACATCAGGGCGCAATTTGTAAAGCAAATGGAAATACTGCGCGTATCGTTAACGTACGGCCGCGGTCGTACATTTACACCGAATGTTTGTTAATAAACTACCACAATGGTATTCTATGGGGATCGTAAATCTACGTTTGCGTTATCGTAAACCTTATATATAAACATTATTAATTATGTTTATTTATGTCTCAAACATCAACACATACTTCATACAAATATAGAACATTGGTAAATTAGTATATGATTTGCCACATATAGGCCTCACCCCTCAAATTGGCCTCACCCCTCATATAGGATTTACCCCATATAGGCCTCACCCTCATATAGGATTTACCCCATATAGGCCTCACCCCTCATATAGGATTTATGCCATAAAGGCCTCACCCTCGGATAGGCCTCACCCCCTTATAGGATTACCCCATTTAGGCCTCACCCCCGTATAGGATTTATCCCATAAAGGCCTCACCCTCATATAGGATGGATTCACATAAAGGCCTCACCCCTGTAGGCCTCACCCCCGTAAAGGATTCGGCCCATATAGGCCTCACCCCTCGTAGGCCTCACCCCCTTATAGGATTTACCCCATTTAGGCTCACCCCCGTATAGGATTTATCCCATAAGGCCTCACCCCTCAAATTGGCCTCACCCCCTTATAGGATTTACCCCATATAGGCCTCATCCCTTTTTATAGGATTTACTCCATTTAGGCCTCACCCCTCGTATAGGCCTCACCCACCCCCCCCACCCAGTTTAGGATTTACCCCCGTAGGCCTCATATGCATAAGGAATGTATTAATGTCATCAGATTTCTTAGACAGAACAAGAACCATTTTGACTGATTTCACGCTCTAGCAAAGGATACGTTAATTTGCATCAACATAAATACACGCGTGACCAGTATAGCTGGAATGTTTGATCATTTTGGTCAGGGGCCTCACCCCTCATATAGGATTATCACATAAAGGCCTCACCCCTCGTGTAGGCCTCACCCCCGTAAAGGATCGGCCCATATAGGCCTCACCCTCGTATAGGCCTCACCCTATAGGATTTACCCCATTTAGGGTCACCCCCGTATAGGATTTATCCCATAAAGGCCTCACCCTCAAATTGGCCTCACCCCCTTATAGGATTTACCCCATATAGGCCTCACCCCTTTTAATAGGATTTACTCCATTTAGGCCTCACCCCTCGTATAGGCCTCATCCACCCACCCCCACCCACGTTTAGGATTTACCCCCGTATAGGCCTCATATGCATAAATGATTGTATTATGTCATCCATTTCTTAGACAGAACAAGAACCATTTTGACTGATTTCACGCTCTAGCAAATGGATACGTTAATTTGCATAACTAAATACACGCTGACCAGTATAGCCTGGAATGTGATCATTTGGTCAGGAGCCTATTGCTATAATGGTTGGGCAATTCAATATGGAGACTGGACAGGAGGAATAATGTGGCATCATAATTCATGGGGAATGGGATATTTGATGTGATTTATGGGTAATATGACAGAAAGACTCATTTATGACACAAGTTGTTTTAAAATTATAGGGAAATTATAGGGAAGTTACATTGCAAACCAACTGAATTCCCAATTGACTAAAGAAATAGAGACCAATCCAAAGTTTAAGCTACAGGAGGAAACTGTCCCAATTTTCTAACAAAGCTCTAAATGAAGCCTCCAGGATACCCTTGCATTGTATGTGCTGGCGCACCATCTTTAAATGGGCAATTTGGTCTGGGGTGCCCCTACCATGAAGCAAACTGAAACATATGTGAACACTTAAAAGGCGGCAGGTAAAAAAAAATCTTCCTTCCTGCAAAACAGCATTTCAGCACCAGTCCACCAATCAGTGTAAGTCAACCCTCCAGTCAGTGGTTAAGTCAGCCCTCCAGTTTACCAGTCATTGTAAGTCAGCCCACCATACCAACCTGAACAAGCCAATACGCTGCATTTAAAAATGTTCAGGTGTCAAAAACTCTAGGAACACCGCTGCTTCCGTGCCCATACCAAAGTCCCTCAACAGCTGACGTTCGCGTGATGGTGGGATAAACTCGTACTCTGCAGGAAATTTTCTCGTGAAAGATGATTCTCCATAGTAAAATACAAAAACCATGGTGAAAACTTACACAGGCTCATTTACCCAGACTCGCTGCTGGTTAGTGTGACTTTAACTCCATATTAGCGTTGGACGCGGGGGTTACGCAAAAAATCACCCGCTTCCGACGCTCGCTATTCAATATCGCGTTTACGCTAGATTTAGCGCAGGATTTAATGCCGCAGACAGCTGGCGTTAAAATCCCGCAGTGAGTAATGTGTTTACCCACCTCGCAATCGAGATATTGAATCGCGAAGTTGCATTACCCAGAGCAATAGCCGCTAGGTATCAAGTGATAAGTTACATCAAGTTCCAATGTCTCTTTTCTGGATGGAAAATAAAATTTGTCTTCTTGATGGTAAAGATCGCTCCGATGTTGAAGTCTTCTTGATGATAAAAGAAGACCAACTTCCTAAATGCCTAAATTCCATCCCTTTTATACTCTGAATGAATGAATCTTTTTTGAAGGAGCTGGAACCAATTGGAATAAGTTCCTTTGTCTTTAAAAAAAGTCCCTTTACCTGATGAGAAGGCTTATATATGTCTGAGAAATATCAAATGGTTACCAAGATTCAAAGGCAGCCATGTGTCATCTCATGCTTTCCAATCCCCAGGAGGCTTTTATGTCTGGGAATTGTATAAAAACTTGGTTAGACTCCTGTGTTCTCCAGATAAGTTTCAATTGCCAATTCTCACACACAATGACTAAAGCTAGGTACACACATGAAAGATTTGGTCGCGCGTTATACGATATTGTTGACAGCGCATCCAATGGTATTGGTCATGGCTTGGTTACACACAGTAGCGTCCTAAAAACAACGACGATTTTGCCGTTTATGTATTGCGACTGAGCGGTTTCAGATACGTATGAATAAGATGTCATGACGTAAACAGGAAACGAACGGAAGTAACAACCACATATTACGTTCGAATAACGAACGTATAAACAGGAAGTTATCCTTATCCTTATCCCAAAGATGACCATACATTAGTACTTACCATCGGGCCAATCCACGGCATCGATTAATATCGTGGAAAGCCTTTCCGGTTCTTCTTTTGCGACCAACATAAAATGAATGGGGCTTGGCAAGACCTCGCGATCGTAGTGGTTCACGAATATTGATCGAATGTCGTGGATTGGTCAGATGGTAAATACTGATGTATAAGGGGTACCCTGGATGTTTACCCCAAAAGAATATCGCTCGGAGGCCTTATTAGTAAATGAAAAACTTTATCAAATGATCACACGTGCGGTGACAAGCAACAAGTAATTAGTGTATAGCAGTCCATTATAGGGACTGGATTTAGTACAAGTTTTTATCTTATCTATTTTTTTTTTTTATCTAATTTATTTTTATCTTTATCTATAAAAACTTGTAATCTAAATCAGTCCCTATAAATGGGACTTGTCTACACTAATTACTGTGTGTTGCTTGTCACCGCACGTGTCACCGCACGTGTGATCATTTGTAAAATGACATCACAATATTGGAAGTTACACACAAAACGATATAATTTGTCCCGAATATCACAAGATAATTTGTCCGATGATATTACAAACGATATAATTTGTCCCTGATATCACAAAGATCTATAATTGTCCGAATGATCACAAACAGATTTATAATTTGTCCCGATGATATCACAACGATATAATTTGTCCCGATGATATCACAAACGATATAATTTGTCCCGATGATATCACAAACGATATAATTTGTCCCGATGATATCACAAACGATATAATTTGTCCCGATGATATCACAAACGATATAATTTGTCCCGATGATATCACAAACGATATAATTTGTCCCGATGTATATCACAACGATATAATTTGTCCGATGATACTCACAAACATTATTTATAATTTGTCCCGTGATATCACAACGATAAATTTTGTCCCGATGATAAAATATAAATGCCCTTAATTTTGTCCCGATGATATCCACAACGATATAATTTTGTCCACGATATTTTGATGATCACAAACGATTATATTTGTTCCCGATGATATCACAAACGATTTTATATTTGTCCCGATGATATCACAAACGATATTTTTTTTTGAATTTGTCCCGATGATATCACAAACGATATATATTTGTCCCGATGATATCACAAACGATATAATTTGTCCCGATTGATTATCATCAAAACGATATACATTTGTCCCGCATGATATCACCAACGATATAATGCTGAGATTTTGATAGGTGACACTTCTGAGGTCCCTTGGATAAATTAACTTCATCCAAAATATCATCTTCCTGTTTGTGCAAAACATGGAGCTTGTGGGTTGCTTAAGGTTCGTACACACGCTCATTTTTGACCGAGAAGCGACCCCTATGGCCGAGCGCTACGTGCGTAAAATGGCCGTTATAACCAAGAATCGTTCAGTGTATGTGCTCAGTTGGGGGTCATTCGCCGATCTGCCAGGGCGGACGACCGTTTTCGGATCTTCGTGATTTTCACGAGATCCGGGAATCCGAAAACTGAACGAAAGTGGTGAGTTTTGCCGTCTCTACCGTTCAAACATTCGGAACGATCCACGGATAAAGCGTTGTCCGTCTTACACTTCCCCGAAATATGTACGAGCGACGTATATTCACAAACCACTGATTCGCTTGAAAATTAGTAACCACAAATGTGCCTTGGGGTAAAGGTGTTACAAGATTAGTTTTAACAGCTAATGGTTATACAAAGACACTTGTGTTTTTTGTACAAATATCCTGAGCCTGTTTCACTGGTCAAGTCTTTATTGTCTTAACCACAAAGGTGTGGCTTGGGTAAACGTGTCACAACTCACAAGATTAGTTTTAACAGCTTATTGTTTACAAAGACACTTTTTATTTGGTGACTTTGTAAATAACGGCTATTATCTGTATTGAACATGGTCGCTGATGGCCAATAGTTCCCCCAAGGGAACAATAAAATAAAACTTTTACCTAAGACCCCCACTATTCAAATGACTGACACAACAACACGAATGGAGTATAAATTGTCCACAGCTTTGTATGTTATAAATTAGATCTACATTCCTGTAAAAAACCAAGGTCCATGTGAGCCCTTTCATACCTCTCCACCGGATCCTGAGCTGATCATGGCTGAAATTGAGGTTACGTCCATATGCTCCGCCATATTGCCGCCCAATATACAAAGGAGTGGTCTATGATCCAGACAAGCCAGGCAGCCTCCTAAATAATATAAAAAAACAGAAATGACATAAGAAAAGCAGTAGACTTCCATCTTCCGATTCTCCTCACCCCCCTCAGACAGGCCAGAAAATACCGTCCGTAGTGCGCCTATGCGGAAGTACGTGGGAGGAGAGGTGAACATGGAAGACCCAAGCTATGCAGGCCAGAAATTGGTCCTGGGAGAGAAAAAAGGGTCTGGGAGGGAAGGGCGCATGGCAAGGGAAGCATGTAGGAGTGCTACTGGACAAGTGGGGCCATTTATTGCTGAAATAGGGACATGGCGGCCTTACCCATCTGGTCAGTTTTTGATTTGTGGATAAGCAACAAGATGGAGCCTAGTGGGCATAACATACACCACACCTATTTCGCCCGCCGGGGACCCAGGTGGAAGGGGAAACTAGCTCACTCACACGGAAGGACCCAAGAATGAAAGTGTAAAGGCGGTCTTTAATGACTGGGCCTCAAAGGGTGAGAGCATATCTGGTTACCGAGCCACCATGTGCTGTAGGACAAGGAATGAAATGGCCTTGAGTATCAGGTGCAGCCATAGCTTTTTTCACCCCCTAATACTTTTCATATGGTAAACGTTTTTGTAACATCTTCCCATTGGAAAAAAAACCAAGGCCGAGCCTGTAAGAATGTGAGGTAGAAAGTATGGCAAAAGCCTGTTGGCATGATTAAGGATCCCACCGTCATCATCAGCAAAGGACAACCAAACACTGCCACGTCCGTTAGTATGACTTCAGGGAGGGAGGAAGGCGTAGGCAGCTACCAAGAGTTCTAACAAGAGGTTGTACCAACACATGATCGGCCATTAAATTTGTCCATAAACGTTTGCCAAAAGGACGTCATCCTAATGATTCATTTTAGAGAGACAAATAAAATTGGGCTTGTACATTTTGAGGCAACGGCAGAAATATTCGGCCCATAGGGATGACTCGTGTGGCAAATGTTAAGTGACCCTAAGTAGGGGTTGAATTTGTATAGTCTTTCTTCTTTTCCACTCTTGATCTGTCTATCAGGATCCGCAATTTGTCAATTCTTCTTGAGGAAGTTGAAAGACCATGGCTATTCATATCCAGATCTTTTTGAATGCATAAAAATGAGATTGTTGTAGTTGCATGCACATCCGTTATCCTCAGCAAGGTACTAGTAGTATAACCTCTGTATGTTTCGTCAAACTAAAAGGAACTGCTTAGTGGTCTGGGGTAAACTGCCATGAAGCAATATGAAATATTTGCTCATGGCAGTGCCCCTGTGAAAAATTAAGAGGCGGGCAGCCAGTCTGCCCCATTTTTTTCCCTTTAAATTGCGCCTATGTACCTTTAGATGTTAAAAGCAGCGAGTGCCGGTCTTTAGAATGAAGCGTCCAGGAGCAATCACAGCACAGCACAAGTATAACTTTAGAATGCAGGTATTTTCCGATTGGTTCCGCAACCACGCAGTCTGCCACTCCTTGTGTATCCAATTAGTCTTTTTTTTAGCAACATTTGTTCAAATGCCCTTAATATGGTTTATACATTCAGTGCCAAAACAGTTTAGGCCAACAGTTCTCCCACCATGGGTCTGTAAAAAAAGGCCCCACCTCGGATCAATTCTCATTTCCTAATCTCTCTGCCTGCCTCTCCTATTAGACAATGATGGCATAACCAGTGTGTTGCAGTTAAAGTATATTTTATCTGTAATTGTGTTCATCTGGCAATCCCAAATGTTTGTTCTACACATGTAGGGGAAAGGGGAATGGATGTCCTGTCCGCATGGATGGGTCCCAATAAGTCTCAAACCCCTCACTATGGTAGGCTTCTCTCTGAAAGTACTGGAACTAAGCAATCCTACGTTCTTGCATTGTTTGGTAGTGACTATGGATGATCTGAAATAAATTGAGATAGAACTTATTGAACTCAAAATGTGCCAACTTTGAGACAATGCCCTTTTAATTCTGGAAATTCCTCATTATAAGTAGTGATATACCTTGTGCAGGTACAGCAAGGTAAGTTCTGGGAACAGGCAAGGTAAGTTACTGGTGTGGTATGGCAAGGTAAGTCTCGGAACAGGCAAGGTAAGTTACTGGTGCTGGTAAGAAAGGTAAGTCTCTGGAACAGGCAGTATACTTGGCTGGTTATAGGTAAGTCTCTGACACAGGCAGGTAAGTTACTGGTGTGTATTTAGCAAGAAGGTAAGTCTCTGGAACAGGCAAGGTAAGTTACTGGTGCTGGTATAGCAAGGGTAAGTCTCGGAACAGGCCAAGGTAAGATGTACTGGTGTGGTATGGCAAGCGGTAAGTCTCTGGAACAGGCAAGGTAACGTACTGGTGTGGTATACAAGGGTAAGTCTCTGGAAAGCAGCCAAGGTAAGTTACTGGTGCTGGTATATGGCAAGGTAAGTCTCTGGAACAGGCAAGGTAAGTATTGGTGTTGGTTATCTCTATAGAAGGTAAGTCTCTGGTACAGGCAAGGTAAGTTACTGGTGATGGCGTTATGGCAAGGTAAATCTCGGAACAGGCAAGGTAAGTTAATGGGTGTCTGTGTGCTGGGAGCAAGGTAAGTCTCTGGAACAGGCAAGGTAAGTTACTGGTGCTGGGTATGAGAAGGTAGTCTCTTGAAAGGCAAGGTAAGTTATTGGTGTTGGTGTTAGCAAGGTAAGCTCTGGAACAGGCAAGGTAAGTTAATGGTGTGGTGTAGCAAGGTAAGTCTCGGAACAGCAAGGTAAGGTTACTGGTGCTGGTGTAGCAGTAAGTCTCTGGAACAGGCAATGGTACAGTTACTGGTGCTGGTATACAAGGGAGTCTCGGAACAGGCAAGGTAAGTTACTGGTGCGGGTATAGCAGGAAGTCTCTGGAACAGCAAGGTAAGTTAATGGTGTGGTATAGCAAGGTAAGTCTCTGGAACAGGCAAGGTAAGTTATGGCTGCTGGTTATAGCAAGGTAAGTTTGGACAGCAGGAAGTTATGGTGCTGTTATAGCAAGGTAAGTCTCTGGAAACAGGCAAGGTAAGTTACTGGTGCTGGTATATGCAAGGTAAGTCTCTGGAACAGGCAAGGTAAGTCTCAGGAACGTTCTAGATAAGTAGCCAAGCGCCAGGGTAGCGAAAGCTACAAACAGGCCGCCGGGTGCAGGGAGACGCCGGCCGTTGAATCTTCACGCCATGACGCCGCCACCCGGACAGCGGGGCTGTCACAGAGCGGCGCTGGATCAGATTAGTGTGACGGGACATAGTGCAGACCCAGAGTGGAGAGACCAAGGAGACAAAACTATAAAGACCGTTTTGGGCACATGGGGAGAGACACCAAGGCCGGCACGCCAGACACTCAAAGTGAGCTATGTCAATGGCCAGGGACACCATGTGTGTAGGGCCCCCCTGGTCTGCAGGGCCCTCCTGATATAGTTCATTCATTTCCCATATGAATTCCCATATTTGAAGAGGACTATAAGATAAGAAGATTCGTGTGATGGTAAAGCTAATAATTACTGAAAATGGGTCACTTGACCACTAAATTCCGGCCTTTGGTGACATCTCTGAGTTACACAAGGTCATAATCAGAAATGAATGAAAAATAAGTAATAACTGAACAAATAAGGGGGGAAAAGTCCCACCAAAGTCAAATTAAGTTGATGAATCAGGGGAACCGTGTTTTAACACTCATTGATCTGGAGCTAAATTCTAAACAATGATTGGGTAAACGTAAATCCATGACTAATATGTAACTAATTAATAATGACAATTGTGAATGGTATAATTAGACTGTAATGTAACTATAAATCAGAACCGTTTCTACTGAAGTAGAAACGAACGGGTCCGAGAATTATCGCTCCCTTCCTAATTAGTTTAATTGTTATAAAAGCATTGACTGGGAAGAAACTAGAAAGAACCAGAACTGACACGAGCTGTTCAGTATGCAAAAATGCTTCTTCTGCGTTGTTAGTCACAATGGCCCTATTTATAAAAGATCGGTATCGTTATCGTAAAATAAATACGAGTTATCGTAAAATAGCGGTTTTTAGCGTAACGACACGTTATTTACCGATCGGTCGTTATCGGTAAATAACGGTCGTCTATCGGTTTTAAAAAACGGTCGTTATCGCATAAAAACCGCTATTTACGATAACAATCGGTATATTTTACGATAACGATACCGATCTTTATAAATAGGGCCCATTGGGTTATATAGGGTAGGTGGGGGTGTTGATTGTTAAGTCCAGATACATGGTACACAGTCTATAGCCAATAAGCTGGCAAGGATCATAATATTTCCTGTTTACGGCATTGTAGCATTCTTCACCAGGAGTCACATGCAGAGAGTCATAGGCCCCATCCGTCTCTCTGGAGAGGTTTCTCTTGTGGTTACATCTAACATGAGCTGAGCAGGTGATATATGTTGTGCAGAAGCTGAGTAGGAAAACAGTAAAAAGGACATTTTACATATAGTTGACACGAGGTGTACAAATGTAGATATATTTGATATATTTGAACAAGCTGTCTCCTCCACACTACCTCAAGGAACCTGCTATTGTGTGGTACCTCTTACGTGATCTGTTAGGCTGGGTACTATTTGTCCCAACCGAGCGCTCGCTATGAGAACAGGGCCCTGCAGATCTCCAGGCCCCCCCTGGTCTACAGCATCCACTGGTGTCCAGGCACCCTGGTCTGCAGGGTCCTCCTTTCTCCAGGGTCCTCCTGGTCTCCATGGCCCTCCTTGTCCCTAGGGTCCTCCTAGTCCTCTGGGCCCTCCTGGTTTCCAGGACCCTCCTTGTCTGCTGGGCCCTCCTTGTCTGCAGGGTCTTCCTGGTCTCCAGGGTCCTCCTAGTCCTCTGGGCCCTCCTGGTTTCCAGGACCCTCCTTGTCTGCTGGGCCCTCCGTCTTGCAGGGTCTCCTGGCTCCAGGTGCCTCCTAGTCTCGGGCCCCTCTGGTTTTCCAGGACCCTCCTTGTCTGCTGGGCCCTCCTAGTTTGCCGGGGCCTCCTAGTCTGCGGAGATCACCTTGTGTGCTGAGTTTTTCTAGTCTGCAGGGCCCACCTAGTTTGCAGGGAACTCTTGACAACTCCCTCCAACAGCAACAAAGGAAACAACGCTGACAGCAGCCAGAGGACAACAACCCCTGTGTAGCTTAGTCCATTGTCATCCACCTGTAACAAATATATAGTAAGATCTTCCACCGTCCACTCTATTCCGGATAATCATGGACTAAGCTACACGGGGGATGCCCGTATGTGTGTCATAGCCAGCAAGGGCGTTTATATTTTATATTTAATTTTCTCTCTCCCAGCACCACACTACAGTATATACAGTATATTTCAAAATATACACACACCTGTGCTCCAAACTAAAGCCTTGAACACACCTGCGATTTCGCCACTCGGGTGCACATTTCTAGGTGTGTATGAACCTTTAGGCTATTGTGCGTCAACTTAATACTATAAAAATTGTACCAACAAAATAGTGACAGTTGAATCTTATTTAGTGCCTGATATGAAATTAAAAGCTATTAGGTATGTTGGTCTGAATAAACATTATAAACCTACTAAAAATACCTAATTTAACCATACACATTACTTAACAAGCCGAACAGACTTGGACGTTCTCGAACTATCCGGACCCATGATTCTACTGATCTTCCGGACTCGCGCTTGTATTTCGAATCATTATTAAATTTACAAGCCATTTGCTAACTTCCCAAATGTAACGTTCTCAATTCCTTAAACCTCGAAAGTATCGTCGGTAACCCACATTGGCTGTAACCCTCGCTGTATCGTTCAATTCGGAGGGAAACCCTCGAAAGTAGAGTTCGGTAACCCTCACATATGGCGGTGGCTTGGGTAACCTCGAATGTAACGTTCAATTTCGGAAACCTAGAAAGTATCGTCGGTAACCCTCGATTTTATTTTATGAGCGGTAAACCTCGAATGTAACGTTCAATTCGGAAACCTAAAAAGTATTTCGTGGTAACCCTAATTGGCGGTAACCTCGAATTCTGTAAGTTCAATTTCTAAATTGAAACCTAGGAAAGATCTCGTAAATGTCGAGATCGACCCTCGGTAACCTCGAATGTAACGTTCAATTTCGGAAACCCTAAAAAGTATCGTTTGGTAACCCTCAAAATTGGCGGTAACCCTCGAATGTAACGTTCAATTTCTGAAATTGAAACCCTAGAAGTTATCGTTCGGTAAACCCTCAAATGGCGGGTAAACTTCGAATGTAACCTTCAATTTCGGAAACCCCTAGAAAGTATCTTGGGTAACCCTCAAATTGGCGGTAACCCTTGAATGTGTTAAGGTGGGTGTTTATTCAATAGTCAATCTGGGTTATACAATAATATATATATATATGTTCTAATTCACAAATATGAGAGTTGCAATGGTAAGCTAATAAGTAAGAACAGGTCAATCTGACTTTTAGAATACAGCATGTGACATCTGTAAATGATAACAGAATGATAAGATCTATGTCAGAAGGGATAACGGTAAATAAGAGTGATTAAATAATAAGATAATGAAGCACAAAACAAGGGTCCACCAAAGTCCAATATTTCTTGATGAATAAGGGAAACAAGTTTAACTCTCAATGATCTGAAATAAATTCTAACTATTGATTGGGTAAATGTAATGACCTGACTAATATGTAACTAATTTAATACGACATTGCTAGCAATATTACAAATGGTATAAATACGACAATGTAACAATAGCAGAGGCATGTTCTACCTCAAGTGGTTTGGTGTGCTGTAGTCTGTTCTCTCATGTGATCCATCTAGCCTAACAATTAATCTCTGTTAATGGTAGATTTCTTACCTCCTCAAATGTATCGTTCAATTTCGGAAACTCTAGAAAGTATCGTTCAGTAACCCTCGAATTGCGGTAACCACGAATGTTCGCTTCCATTTCGGAAAACCACCTAGAAAGTATCGTTCGTAGTAACCCGAATTGGCGGTAACCCATCGAATGATCGTTCAATTTCGGAAACCCAGAAAGTATCGCTTCAGTAACCTCAAATGTATCATTCAATTTCTGAAAACCTCAAAAGTATCGTTCGGTAACCCTCGAATGGCGGAACCCTCGAATGTATCGTTCAATTCGGAAACCCCAAAAATATCGTTCGGTAACCTCGAATTGGCGGGTAACACTCGGAATGTATCGTTCAATATTCGGAAACCCTAGAAAGTATCGTTCAGTAACCCTCGAAGTATCGTTCAATTCTGAAAACCTCAAAAGTATCGTTCGGTAAACCTCGAATGTGGTAACCCTCGAAGTATCGTTCAATTCGAAACCCCAAAAGTAGCGTTCGGTAACCTCGAATGTGGTGGTAACAACTGAATTGTAACGTTCAATTTCGGAAACCCAGAAAGTTTGGTCGGTAACCTCGAATTGGGGTAAACCTCGAAGGGTAACGTTTAATTTCGGAAAACCCTAAAAGTATCGTTCGGTAACCCTCAAATTGGCGGTAACCTCGAATGTACGTTCAATTTCCGAAATTAAAACCCAGAAAGTATCGTTCGGTAACCCTCAAATTGGCGGTAACATCGAATGTAACGTTCATTTCGGAAACCCTAGAAAGTATCGTTCGGTAACCCTCAAATTGACGGTAACCTTGAATGTATCGTTTCAATTCGGAACACCTAGAAAGTATTGTCGGTAACCCTCAAATTGGCGGTAACCTCGAATGGTATGTTCAATTTCGAACCTAGAAGATCGTTCGGACCCCGAATTGGCGGTAACCCTCATATGAACGTTCAATTCGGACAACCTCAAAAGTATCGTTCGGTAAACCTCGACATTGGCGGTAACCCTCGAATGTATCGTTCAATTTTCAGAACCCTCAAAAGTATGTTCGGGAATGGTCGTTTATTGGCGGTGAACCCTCGAATGTAACGTTCAATTTCGGAAAACCCTAGAAAGTACGTTCGGTAACCTTTCGAATCGGCGGTAACCCGAATGTATCGTTCGATTTCGGAAACCTAGAAGTATCGTCGGTAACCCTTCGAATTGTTGTGGTACACTCGAATGTAGCTGTTCAACAAAACCCGACAATTGCCCGTGGCAAGTGATAGTTCCCCAGACCAATTCCCCAGGTGCCAGCCATCACGTAAAGTTACCATTGTTTAGTTTAGCTGTAAATCACTGGATTTTTTCGAATTATCACTCCCCATTGACTTTAATGGGTCCCGAATTCGAACTTTAAACTTTTACTGAAGTTCCAAAAGTTCGAAAACAGACCAACTTTTACGAAGTTTCGCCCATCTTATTGCCTAAACGATGTTTTGGGCTATGTGCGACAGAACATCGGTCCCGTAACCAGAGCGAACGGTACACTTTTAAGTAAGACGTATTCATGAGACAACCAGAGCACACACTATGACTGCTTTTCCATTCTGCTCTATGTTGGCGTGACAATACGTACGACATATTTGACTCTCGGCGCTCGTTACAACGTTAAAATTGTGTCACAAAATTATTTCAAATGTGAAAGACAAATGTATAAAACATGTTACACATCTTGACGCGATTGAAAAGGAGATGTTAGGTAGAAATTGACTTAAAGATGATTGGCGGTGAGCCCCTTTTAAAACGTGAATTTAAAACATGTGGTAGGGCGAGCGCGAGAAAATGAAACAGGGTATGACGATAGACGCTCTGAAAAGCTAGGAAAATAAAGGAGCTCAGTCGTTGTAACAAACAGACACAACAAAAAGAGAAGTTATATCCCGATCACGTAGTCAAATACACTCGACGAGAAAGCAACATGTACGACCAATCAGTAGAATTACTGTTGGAACATTCCTTATAGGGATGCCGGTGATCCTGGATTTTATGCGTGAAGAAGGAGCATTAGACCTGAATTCATGTCAGCTCATATGTTCAACAGCAGCAAATATGTATCATTCACGAACTGTCCCTTAAGTCCAATAGGACGAACGCGTCTTGGCGGGGCTCATATCTTTTGGGGTTTCAGTGGCAGGATAGACACTGCGAACACGGTATATTTGAAATTCGGTATCTATCACCTTTTTCTATCGGTTCTATTTTACGTGTTGCTGGGGCCATGGTCCAATTTAGCTCTATCCTAGGGGGTTAGTAGTTGGTGATTACTTGCTTTGGATCTATCGGCCTAACTTACCTTATTCACTTACTCTGGTGCTGTCCTCCAGTATTCTGTGATAATTGTTTTTAGAATGTGATTTGCCATACAATAAAAGGAATTCAATCTTGCAATCTAAGGCTGGGTATCACACCGAGGACTATTGTCCCGACGAGCTCGCCCGGCCTATATCATTTGCAATTTAGATTTGTTAACCTGGGTGGTGCCGGTCAGTCCCTTGTTGTGCGCTTGTTGGTGTTATTGCCGACAATCTTCTGTGTAGGTGTTACAGGGCAGATCGAGGTCGGGTTGATTTTAATCGACGGTTTGGAGTGCGTTTGTCATTTTTTTTTTCAACGAGAACATCTCCGAGAACGCTTACAGAGCAATAACGGGTAATTCCCTTTAAGTAATGTACCTAAAAAAAAAGGACTTTGCCTCTTGCAATCTAAAAAAAAAAATAATGTAAGTATCACTTGATTGTGTTGGGTTGCTGCATGAAATTTAATCCAGTACTGTTTGCTCAGACCTCTAGTCCACAGCCTCCACTGCCAGAAATATGACTTTCTGTGAGGGCAAGCATCCCCAGTAAGCCACACTGAGCAGGATGGGATTTGAGGACATTCCCACAATGCAGTTCACATACCAACTTTCACCATTCTAGCTACAACAAAACTATACATAACAGAAAGAGTGATATGGACTGAACCAGGTCCAGGATATTATCGCGTTCTCTTTCCAAATTCAGTTATTTCAATAATTTAAGTCGCAGTCTAGACTGTTGATTGTTTTTTGATCAGAAGATCTAGATAAGAACACACACGACACTGACGACGTTGTTCAGTATTGCCAAAAATTGTCTTGCTCTCTGCGTATTGTTAGGCCCTCGCAATGTTGGTTTATATGGTGTACGGATTTTCCGATTCCTTCTGGTGTTTGTTGATTAGCACAATTAGTGTTGCAAAGTGTCATTAGGTTTGTTCTTTAGTTCCATTTCTTCTGTGATGCCGGTTCTCTAACTGAAGGTCACATCGTGAACGGAGTTCTCCACTATATAGTCTTGTCCGATGGAATAGGCTCTGTTCATCCACCCACAAAACATTTGTTCTCTCTGGAAGGTCCATCTCCTTGTTTCATCTACACCAGTTCTTGGATTTTCTTATGATTTACTGTGTGTTTATCAAAGTTGATGCAGGAAATAACAATTTTTCTGAACTGGCTCATTCTTTGATTCCGAATCATTCAAAGTTGTATATAAATATACTAAGGCTAAGTCATCAGACATCACGTAAAATATTACATTTTCTTTTCAATGTAATTAAAACTAAGCTTTGTCAAAGCGCCACCTAGATGTATGGGATATAGTCTCCTAATAACAATGGTTTATGGTCCATAAGGCATCTGAAGTGCAGCTTGTAAATACTAAACTGGATATCTACAGAAATAGGGGACAGAGCCACAAGAAAAAGTGTTCCAAATTGATTTTTTAGTTGGGAATGAACTATGTGTCTACTAGGGAATAATCATGTTTGTACATCACTCACCTTTAAAACCTTAAATTTCTACTTGTTATTTTAGCCCCAGGATGGTTATCACAGCATGTCCGGGACCCTAAAATGGAAACTGCCCTACATATTGTTTGGCATTTTTTTCCATGATGAATATAATTTATGAATTTTGGGGCAGTATTAAAAGAGCTATTGTTTTGATTAGATCCCGTTTACTACCTCTATTTCCAATCAGTCCAGTTCTTTGTTCAAAGATTATGTTATTATAATCTATCATACACCAAACCTATTAATAGGCAGGCACCCCCCTTCCAAATGTTATTCACCCGAAAATGGGGCATGTAATCCCAAGCGCATATGGACATTTTGTACAAATGGTTTATACGCACTCACTTCCCTGTTACTGGCAAAATGGATTGGGTCTAGAGATACTAGTGACGCTGTGACCACATATTTAGTATTACCCAAGTCAGCAGTATCTTCCAGCCCCCTGGCCTAGCATGTGTTTACCTTAAGAAATTATTTAATGGTCAGCGGACACACTGTATATTTTCGGAACACTGCCCGGAAATAATTTGTACCACAAGAATTCTTTATCATTGTGTTACGAAAGTTTCATTTTTTGGCTCAACAACATATCAAAAGAGAGGTGGTTTAGACTATTTTTCTTTGGACCCTTAGTATTTTTATATTCAAAGTAGACACTGTTTATTTCATATTTTGACAATGTTGTTCGTGACCCCTTCCGGCACTTTTAGGACTATCTTTAATGCCATTAATTACATTTAATAGACCCAACAACACGATGTTGAAGAATCTTGTTCTTGGCCTACTTGGTCCTGACCCCATTTTTTAACTCATGCCTGGGACTCCACTATCTGCGAAGAGTTTATTCTAGCGTGTTTACTTGCTCCTTTCCAAATTCCTTTAGTAACCCTTAGCTTCTGATCTCTCTCGACTAGTTGGACAGTACTGTGTGGTTGCTATTTGAGTATCCATTGCGTTGTATGTGCAATCAATAACACATTACATTTCTTCCACCTTAGATTGTATCCTACTTCTCCTTTCAAGTTCTCTATTTTCCAAAACAAAGAATTCCCCCCCCCCCCATCAGGTTCTACCACTCTTAACGCGATACAGTCCATCACAAGAAAAAAAAACCACCCCTCAGTAGAAATACAGAGTGTTTTTCTTCGGCATAGAGATCGTCCAGTAATTGATTCGATAGTTAGTTCACCCCAGTTTCGAATCGAATATGTAGGGTTTTCGATCCCCCATTTCCTTTTCCCATTGTCACGACTGACATTATCATTTTTACGGAACCCGTGTCTTTATTTTTTTTTGTGCAATTTTTTTTGACTTTTTTTTTCCTTTATCGCAATTGTAGTGAGAAGCATTGTCCAACAATCGAATTTTTGTCCAGCACAATATCTGAACCTCATCTTAATCTGAAAAGTTACGACAATGTCCTGAAAATCGGACCCCCTTTAATTAGCAGACAATTTGGAATTAGATAATCGAAAGTAGCTCAAATTTGCTGTTATAAATCTGTTAAATCGTAGACAATTCTGAAATCGGAAAGTAGACCAATTCTGTAAAATTGAAAGTTATTGACAATTTTTCTGAACTGATCTGTAAATGTAGACATAATTTCTGTTTTTTTCATAAAACGAAAGTAGACAATTTCTTGAAATCGGATTAAATATCAAAAATAGACTAATTTCTCGAAACATCTTGCAAAGTAGACAATCTTTTCCTGACCAAAATCGAAAACATCTTGAAATGCTCAGACCCAAATTTCTTGAAAATCGGAAGTAGACAATTTTGTTTCTAAATATCGAATATGTTAAGACAAATTTCTGATTATTGCAAAATCGAAGTTAGACAAGTTGAAAATCGACAAATGTTAGACTCATTGTCTGAAAATCGAAAATCAAAAATTAGCACAATTCTGATAAATCGAAATAGTAGTTTTACACAATTGGTGTGGTATAAAATCCGAAATGTAGCACCCCATTTCTGAAGAATCAAAAACAAAAATATTGAAAATTTCCTTTTTCTGATAACTATTTGACCAAAAAGTAGAAAATTTCTGACAAATCGATTTAAAACGTAAACCAGTAGACAATTGCTGAAAATCGAAAATCTGAAAGTATGTACCATACTTCTGTTAACAGCGAACTCGTAGACAATTTCATGAACTAATCGATATTATGTAGGACAATTTTCTGATTTAAAGTAGACAGTACCGTACATATTTCTGAAATCGTTAAAATCGACAGTTGTCTTAGACAATTCTGCCCCTGATTATATATCGAAAGTAGACACCATTTCTGAAAAATTTCAATAAGTTATTGATTTCAATTCTGTTGTTATACTTCACCCAATCAAAGTAGACAATTCTGAATGAAAATCGGAAAAATCGAAAGTAGGAAATTTCTGAAAATCGAAAGTACGCACAATTTCTGAAAATCGAAAATCGAATAAAGCATGACCACTATTTTTTTCTGACATAATCGAATAGTAGTATACATTTATCGCCTTTAAAATATAATTTCGGAAGCCTTCTTCTTGGAAGTTATCCGCGACAATCTTCTGGAAACATTTTTTACTTTATAAAATCGGAACGTGCAGACATTTTTCTGATATTTAATCAAACAATAGTCACAATTTACCTGAAAAGTCCGTCGAAAGTAGAACAATTTCTGAAAATGAAAATCGAAAGTATAGACAATTCTGAAAACAAAAAATCGAAAGTGAGACAACTTTCTGAAAATCGGAAAGTAGACAATTTCTGAAAATCGAAAATCGAAAGTAGACAATCTTGAAAAATCGGAATTAGACCAATTCTGAAAAATTGGAAGAGACAATTTCTGAAAATTTTAATTAAAATAAAAAATAGACAATTTCTGAAAATCGAAAGTGACAATTTCTGAAAATCGAAACGTAGACAATTTCTGAAAAATCGAAATCAAAAATAGAACAAATTCTGAAAATAGAAGTAGACAATTTCTGAAAATGGAAGTAGACAATTTCTGAAAATTGAAAATAAAAAAAAGGACAATTTCTTGTCCTGCAAAGGATTGGCAGAAGAGGATACCAGTGGGTGTGACCAACTGTAACAAGTTCCTGCCAGTATATTAGGACCCCCTGAGCAGTGTGAAAGAACATAAATGGTCAGCGACCACACTTGTGATACCGGAACACTGGGAAATAAGACACAAAAACTCATGTTAGAAAGTGTCTATATTTTCAAGTTAACCAATCCTAAAAAGATGGAGGGTGAGACAACTGATTACTGCATTAGATTATATCAAGAGCCTGGACCTTCTAATTCAATGTTGGTTTCGTTGACCTTTTTTGTTTCCGGCTTTCCCCCAGGATTATCATTTAATGACATGTTAACTATTAATAGCCAACAACACGATTGTGTTAAGAATCCTCGTCTTCTCCACTGCGTTGAAACCCGCGGGTCACTACTCTCTGTGACGCTGTTTATTCTTTTAGCCGTGTAAGCACCTTTCTTTTATAAAAATCCCCTTTTTGTAACACCGTTATCACCATGATGACATCTCTCTAAATAGTTGGAAAGTTACCCCTGTTTTTTTTTCGGGTTCTGATGTATATTGGTCTGGAAATATAAAAACCTATTTAATTTATTTCATTCAGACTTTTTATATTCCCCCAAGTTCTCTATTTTTCATACACAACTTATCAAGATATTTGCCATCACAATCAGCCGGTTTCTTATATTTCAGCCCCCCCTCCTTTTTTTTAATACCGTTCACACTTATTATTTCCCGATCATTTAATAAACTTTTTTTTCATGCAATCTTATACCCAGCATTGCCCTTTCCCTTTTTTCCTCTTTTTGGCCATTAGAGATGTAGTAAAGAGTTCGAATAGAACACAGTTCGATCGAGCGAATATGGGGTTTGAAGTCACATGAATATCACGGAACCCGGATTTTTGTAAGTTTTGATGTTGATCGAAGTAGAAGATTTTCAAAAATCGAAAACGACCCAAGGAAGGACAAGATCTGAAAATCTTAATCGAAAGTAGACAATTTCTGAAAATCGAAAGTAGACAATTTCTGAAAATCGGAAAATCAAAGTAGACCAAATTCTGAAATCGAAAAGTAGGACAATTTCTGAAATCGGAATAGGAACAATTGTCTGAAAATAAAGTAGACATTTCTGAAGATCGAAAAGTAATCAATTTCTGACAAATCGAAAATTAGACCAATTTCTGAAAATCGGAAAAATCAAAAATAGACAACGTTATGTCGGATTTTAAATTGCGAAAGTAACAATTCTGATAATAATAGAAAAATCGAATTAGCTAGACAATTCTGAAACTCGGAGTAGACAACTACTTTCTTTGCCAAATTATCGAATTATTGAGGACAACTTTCTACCCATTAATGAAAATTGAAATTGTCATGAAAATTTCTGAAAATCGAAATAGACATTTGCTGAAAACTCGTAAAATCACAAAATTAGACCATTTTCTGTAAAATCGCAAAGTATTAGTAGATTCATTTATTTCTGATTATATAATCGCAAAGTTAGAAACAATTCTGAAAATTCCACCAAAACTCAAATTTATAATAGACAATTTTTTCTGAAAATCAAAAGAGACAATTTTCTGATTTTATTATCGAAACAATCGCAAACGTTCGTAGACAATTTCTGAAATCGATATAATCGAAAGTAGACAATTTCTTGAATTTATCGAAAGTTAGACATTTCTGATTAAATCGATTAGTAGTACATTTCTCGACCCCCGAAAAATCGCAAAGTAAAACCGTAGGACTAATTTCTGAAAATCGTAAAATCGAAAACGTAGACAATTTCTGCTCAAAACCGAAAGCCTAGAATTTTTCAACCCCTTTCTGAATGCAAATCAAGTACACAATTTTCTCGTGACAAATTCAAATTCGTACTTTGCCAATTTTATGAAAATCGAAAATCGTACAAGTGTTTAGACCATCTGCAATCGAAAGTAGATTCAATTATTGAAAATCTGAAAAGCTGAAGTACGACCATTTTCTAAAATCGAAATGTCAGTAATCCTTTCTGAAATTTTAATCGGAAGTAGAGTAGAAATTTCCTATATAATCAAATATCGGAAGTAGACAATTTTGTTTAAAATCAAACAATACGACAAGTTCTTGAACACATCGAATTTTATGAGATTCAATTTCTGAATAATTGTTACCAATAGCGAACGTAGGGACATTTCTGAAAATCAAAAATCTGAAAGCTATGATTACAACCCTTTTGCTGAATTTTAATTCTCGGAAGAGACAATGTAGGAAATCGAAAATCGAACGTAGACAATTCGAAATCGGATATGTAGACAATTTATGAAAACGTTTGGAAGTAGACACAATTTTTTTATGAAAATTGAAAATAAAAAATTTAGAGACAATTTGATTAAACATCGTAATTAGTAGGTTTTACAATTTTCTGATAAATGAGAAGTAGACCTTTCGACCAATCGTTAAAATTTTTTCAATAAAGTTAGACAACTTTCTGTAATTTTTCAATCGTTAAAATTAGACAATTTCTGAATTCTAAATTGGAAGTATTTTGGAAAATTCTGCCAAATGGAAAATTCAAAATATAATAGACATTCTGAAAATTTCGCCCCGCAAAGTCCAGCACAATTTATGTAAAAATCGAAAGTACGACAACATTCTTCTGATTTTAAATGAATTATTTATCAAATCAATTTTTATCAATAGGCTAACTTCTGAACTTTATTATTACTGAAAGTAGACAATTCTGAAAATATTTTGGAACAAGAGATTTCCAATTCCTAAATACATTCGAAAATTCAAACAATAGAATATATTTAAGGTAAATATCGTAAAGTAGACAATGTCTGAAAACATCGAAATATCCCAACTTCTAGCTAGACGATCTTTCGAATTTTTATATTTTACCTAACCTCGAACTTCGAAATTCATTTACTTTTGCTTTTTTAAAACAC
Source organism: Hymenochirus boettgeri (assembly GCA_019447015.1). NCBI lineage: Eukaryota > Metazoa > Chordata > Amphibia > Anura > Pipidae > Hymenochirus > Hymenochirus boettgeri. The sequence goes on along the minus strand of CM033471.1, from coordinate 13,591,400 downwards.
GAACAGAATAAATATCTATTGGCCTTTGCTCCTGGTCATTGGGTCCTTTATAATTAAAAAAGTTATGAAAGTGTTCCTGCTTTTTTTCCCTTTCGCTGTCTATCTCACCCGTCAGCTCAACGATTGACTGTTTATTGAAACAATTTCCGCAGGCGTTTTTTTTTTTGATTGTTTGGGACTCTTTTTGCCCCGTTTGCGTCTTGTTCCAGACTCCAGCGGCTCCGTCAAAGACTGCATAATAGCTGGAGCTTTTTTCTCAATTTCTTTTTTTCTTTTGGCATGTTTAGAATAATGTATCCTTTTTTTCTTAAATTCCACCCATCCGTACTTTTTTTCCCCTATTTCTGCATTTTAACCATGATTTTGGCACCGGGAACTTATAATTCATTCTCTCTGGAGTTCTGTTTTCCACCGGCCTAAGTGCAGATTTTCTGTCGACCTTTGTTTGGTTATCAGTAGTTATTTACCCGTGGCAATTTTTTTTCATACAACGAAATTTAAGTGCATATATTTACTTATTGAACTTTTTAAATTAACATTAATGAAAGTCTGCGCCTTCTCTTAACTGTCTACCTCAGTGTTTCCCTAATCTAGTGCTTTTGGTAGGAAATTTTTTTAAACTTCTTGCATGTATGCCATTTTAACTTGAAAGGTCAGGTCATGGTATTCTGGTTAATTTTATTCATCAATCCACGGTCCAGTATATCTGTCCTATTCATCCATCCCAGGTCATGGCTAATATGTAATTTATTAATTCCATCCGGTATTTTACGGATTTAGAGCTGCTAAGATTTTTTTGTTTTTTCTATCTATCCAGGTCACGGTTTATATTTGTGTCATATTTACAAGTGACAAACGATAATCACCTCCTCCCTCATCTCCCTCTCCCTCCCATCGCTGCAGAGTACCAGGTGAGGACCTAAAAATTCGCTAAGTCCTTAAACCCATATGGTGCTGGACTGTTCGTCCCTTAATCCTGCATTTACTTACCGCAAATTCTGCCCGTTCTCCGATCTTGCTTGTCCAGTCCTATCCGCTGTCTTTTCACCCGACTTCAGGACCCAGATTTCTTTCCCGCGAGGCACACCAGCCCGGACCCCTTAGGATTTACGCTCGCCCAAGGAGGCGTGTCTCCAATTGCCCGCGGTTTTCCCTTCTCGCGGACTGTTCATGACAGATTTACGACGATGCATTTTTTTTTTTTCGTTTTCCTTCGGTGGAACATGTTTTCAGTTTTGGGATCGGCGTTTTAAGCCAGTATCGTTCGGTGTATAGTATCCTTTTTTTTCCCCCCTTTCTGTGCTCTTGTGTTTAAGTATTTGTTGTTCAGTTGAGTTAGTGTAATTTAGTAGAATGGGGCCTAGGATTATTCCTTCCTTCCTTTTTTCATTTATTCTTCTTTTTCCCCCCCCCTTCCCCTCCCCCCCCTTTCACTTAGCGATTTCTTATTTTCCCCGCGTCATCCACCCTTGGTTTGGTAATATGAAACGCCAAGTGTTGTTTTTTGGACTAGTTGGGTTTTATTCAAAATGTTGTGAGTAAATTGTCCGTATACTTTCATCTATTTCGGTAACTTGTTGTTTATATCTGTAATTGATTTTATTATCCTCCATCCAGGTATGGCCCCTTATAATATTGTAAAAAATAAATTCCAACATCAGGTCCCACTGGATATCTGTAATACTTTAATCTCTCTTTAAGCGTCACTTTGGTTCCTTATCCTTGCTTTTAATTTTTATTCCCATTTTTAATTGCCTTTTCAGTTTGTAGTGGTCTTATATTGGAACTTTTATACATTTCGCTGTTTTTTTTAACTATCATCAATGCTCAGGTCACTTCGGCCCTTTATATACTGCTATTTATTTGCATTTATTTATCAGCTTTCCTTTCATGGTATAGCTGTTTAAGTCTTCATTCATTCTAAGATCCACTTTTTTTTGGTCTTATATCGGTATATATTTTTTTCTTATGTTCCAGTGTTCATGTTGATCAGCGGAACTTTTTACTTCCCTGCACGTCCCTATCGGTACACTGGGTTTATTGATTGTTCTCTTGTAATATGTTTCCTATTACATCAAGTGGAAATTGGTCATGTTATATCTGTAAATATTTCATCCATCAGTTGTCATGGTCCCTAACTGCTAAGAGTGATAGAAAGAAACGTACCGTTGACCTGAATGAATGAATATTACAGATTACCGTGACGTGGATGGATGAATATTACAGATATACGTGACCTGGATGAATGAATATTACGATATACAGTAACCTGGATGATGAATAATACAGATATACCATGACCCTGTGGATGAATATTACAGATATACAGTGACACTGGATGAAGAATATTACAGATATACCGACCTGGATGCATGAATATTAAGATTATACCGTGACCTGGATGGATGAAATTACAGAGATACCGTGACCATGATGAATGATATTACGATTACCGTGACCTGGATGGGATTATTCAGATATACCGTGACCTGGATGGATGAATATTACGATATACCCGTGACCTGGATGAATGAATATTACAGATATACCGTGACCAGGATGGATGAATATTACAGATATACCGTGAACTGGAGATGGATGAATATTACAGATATTACCCTGACCTGGATGAGATGAATATTACAGATATACCGTGACCTGGATGGATGAATATTACAGATATACAGTGACCTGGATGGAGGAATATTACAGATATTACCATGACCTTGGAATGGATGAATATTACAGATATTACCGTGACTGAGGATGAAATTACAGAATACCAGACCTGAGGATGAATATTTACAGATATACAATGCACCTGGATGGATGACTATTACAGATATACCGTGACCTGGATGATGAATTAGTATACATGGATGAAATTACGATATCCGTGACCTGATGGATGAATATTACAGATAACCGTGACCTGGATGAATGATATTACCGATATACCGTGACCTGGAGAATGAATATTACAGAATACCGTGCCCTGGATGAATGACTATTACAGATATACCGTTGACCTGGATTGGATTGAATATTACAGATATACCGTGACCTGGATGGATGAATATTACGAGATATCCGTGACCTGGATGGATGAAATTACAGTATACCGTGACCTGAGGAGAATATTACAGAGATACCGTGACCTGGATGATGAATTACAGATGATACCGTGACCTGGATGATGAATTGACCAGATATACCGGACTGGATGAGAAATATTACATAGTATACCGTGACCTGGATGAATGGTAATATTACAGATATACCGTGACCTGGATGGATGATATTACAGATATGTGACCTGGCTGATGAATATTACAGATAACGTGACCTGGATGAATGAAGTATTACAGAGATACCGTGACCTGGATGAATGAATATTACAGATTATCGGGTGACAATGGATGAAATAATTACAGATATACCATGACCGGGATGGATGAATATTACAGATATACCGTACCTGGATGAAGTGAATATTACAGTTATACCGTGACCTGGATGGATGATCTTATGATTAGATATACCGTGACCTGGAATGAATGAATATTACAGATATACCGTGACCTGGTATGATGAATATTACAGAATACCGTGGACCTGGATGAATGAATATTACAGATATACGTGACCTGGATGGTACATGAAACTAGGTAGAGATATACCATGACCGGATGATGAATGATATTACAGATATTTATACCGTCGATGAATATATTACAGATATACCGTGACATGGATGATGAATATTACAGATATACCGTGACCTGGATGGATGAACTATTACAGATATACCGTGACCTGGATGGAGAATATTACAGATATACCGTTGACCTGGATGGATGAATATTACAGATATACCGTGACCGGATGGAATGATATTACAGATAACCGTGACCTGGATGAATGAATATTACAGAATATACCGTGACGGATGAATGAATATTACAGATATACCGTGACCTGGATGGATGAATATTACGAATATACGTGACCTGGATGGATGAATATTACAGTATACCGTGACCTGGATGAGAGAATATTACGATATACCGTGACCTGGATGATGAATTATACAAGATAATAACCGTGAACCTGGATGATAATATTACAGAATATACCTGACCTGGATGGATGAATATTACAGATATACCATGACCGGATGGTGAATGGATGAATATTACGATCTACCATGACCTGGAGGAATGAATATTACAGATATACCGTGACCTGGATGATGAATATTACAGATATACCCGTGACTGGATGGATGATATTACAGATATACCGTGACCTGGATGGATGAATATTACAGATATACCGTGACCTGATGGATGAAAAACTATATTACAGATATACCGTGACCTGGATGAATGAATATTAAAGATATACTGACCTGAGGATGAATATTACAGATATACCGTAACCTGGAGAATTGAATTTACAGATTATACCGGACCTGGATGGATGATATTACAGATATACCGTGACCTGGATGGAATGAATTACAGATATACCGTGACCGGATGAATGAATATACAGATATACCAGGTGCCTGGATGAATGAATATTACAGATATACCGTGACCTGGATGAATGAATATTACAGATAACCGTACCTGGATGAATGAATATTACAGATAATACCGAACCTGGAATGAATGAAATTACAGAATATACCGTGACTGGTGGATGAATATTACAGATATGACTGACCTGGATGGATGAATATTACAGATATACACGTGACCTGGATGAATGAATTTACAGATATACCGTGACCTGGATGAATGAAATCCGATATGTGACCCTGAATATGATTTAATGACCGATTATACCTACTGGATGAATGAATATTACAAGATATTACCATGACCGTGATGGATGACATATTACAGATAACCATGACCTGGATGAATGAATATTACAGATATAACCGTGACTGGATGGAATTGAATATACAGATATACCGTGACTGGATGATGAATATTACAGATTACCGTGACTGGATGAATCTTACGAGAATACCGTGACCTGGAGGATGAATTTATTACAGATACCGTAACCTGGTTGAATGATATTACAGATATACCGTGACCTGGATGGGATGAATATTACAGATTTATTACCGTGACCGGATGGATGATATTACAATATACCGTAACCTGGATGAATGATAACTCCACAAGCATATTACCAGATGTAAGGGAATCAGGTGAAAGGTCGGACATTTTCCCTTGTAATTCGATGGAGATGTCTAGTCTGTGTAGCAATGAGAAAGTCTTGTGTTCAGATGATAAAATGGTTACCATGCTGCAGGTTAAACAATGAGATCTAAAGGCCTCAATTACACTCGTAAACAGCCCTACCTGCTGGAAAGTAAAGTTGTCCCTTTACTATGGTAATTATCACCCAGGGGTGTGAAAGTCAACACTGGCTCCATGTTTCTCATCACCTATAACAGGGCTTTGATATACAGTCGCATGCTAATGAGGGTCTGTACAGGACGGAGTCTCGTCTGTGTTGCTTTGAATGCGTGCAAGGAGGGCAAAAATTGTGGGCACTTGGTACTTACTTTGTTAAAGTCGAGAAATGGAAGCCAAATATGAGTGGTTGGCCATCGGTCACAGTTGGAGGTGGGATAAAACAAAACATTGTAGACGGACAGGACACACATGTTCAGAGACAGTAGATAAGAGACAGTAGATAAACGTGCTTATGTAGTCACCCCCCGATAGACGAGCTTGCAAGGGGGGTGGGTCGGTCCCCACTAAACTTCTCCACGAGCCCCACTTGTCAATATAAACTTTTGCAAAGTACCAAGTTTCTGGTATATTGGGGATGCATATATGATTATGATATTGCTCTGTGTCGATATGTGACACCGGAAGGGTCAGGACAGTATACTAAGCACTAGGAAATAAATGCAATCAGAAGAGTTCCAGCACGTGGGATGGACGTATTATCTGTTTACTCTGGAAAGCAAAGTCCAATAATAAACGGAGAGAAAAAAGTAAAATTCCCATTTCAATCTTGCGGACTTATGAATTAAACCAAAATACAGATTGGCTGAGAGTTATGAATGTAATGATAACCGCCGGGGTATTTTATTTGGGCCAGGCCATTTCGGACATCAGGGTCCCATTGAATGATATGGACGTATTCTGAAATTCCTTTACATTAAATATTGCGCAGGTAAATAATTCAATATACGATACCTTACAGTTATCAACTATGATACTTTATTGGCTATTTATAACGTTATAGCCATACTATTTGTCATTTTGGCTTACATTTTCGATTCAGGATGAAAGGACGATCGGACTGTCGGAAATCACTGGCCGATCATGTGGTTCCCTATGAACACACATGATGCTTGGCGCAACTGTCGGGCAGTCATTATCATTTGTTCCGGCGACGATCGTTGTCGCGAACGCCCAGTCGGTAACAAATAGTACGTCGTCTTACCCAGCTAAGTGAGTCTACTTGGTTGACCCTCTCAAACTCATATAGAAAAGATAATCACTGCACATTCCTAGGCCCCATACAAATCAATTATCTGCCACGGCATTACTTTTATAAACATAGCAAAGAATCAATGCACATCGAGGGCCCCCATAAATATCATATTATCTGGCAAACTGGCATACTTTATAAACATAGAAAAAATCGAATGCACATTCCTAGGCCCCGACAATATCATATTATCGTGCACACGGCATACATTATAAACATTAGAAAGATAATAAATGCACATTCCTAGGCCCCATACACATAATATATTATCTGCACCACTGGCATACTTTATAAACATAGAAAGATAATTCAATGCACATTCCTGGGCCCCATACCAATATCAAATTATCTGCACACTGGCATACTTTAAAAAACAAAGGGGTGTTTTAGTATACATTACTGTGATCACATGAATGAAAAGCCTCTCAACCACGTCAAGGTTACCCCAGTCTGGAAGGTCTAACTTCTAACCTTTTAATTTCTTTTAACTTCAATTACGATTACAAACTTTTGCATTTCTCATAGTTGTGCACTGATCCATATAACAGGCTCTCTCACTCCCCCCAGCCCTTTGGCTTTTTTAAATGAGGGAAGAGGCCATCCAGTGTTTTTATTTTAAAGCATAGGACCTTATAAATGGTTGACCAGATCAGTGCACTTCGCCTAAATGTAGTTGTTAAATTAGCCTAATTGAGTTGCTTCCACAATCTTGTATTGTTCTTTCCAAAATCGATCTCCCCTTCTCCAATCTGTCGTTTCGGCACCTTGTATTCAACACCGAGAGTACAGCGCACTGTATTGTAAAAATGAAGGTCATCTATCACCTCTGTGTATTCATGGTGAAAATAACAGTGTCGAAAGAGTAAAATGAGCAAAAATGATTACACTGTATGTACAACAAACTGTAGGGAACTAGACTGGGCACTTGGAATTGCGCCCTAGCGGATCCCCTGTGCCTAGAAACGTTTGTCTACCAACTGGAGAATTAAATTTTGCACCTCTTACAATAGAGGCCACATTGTCTAAAACCGCTGGCATTTATTTTAGAAGGTGGTCAGTGTTATAACGTTTACCCCACAGAAAGCCAAACTCTGCAGGGTCCTAAACGTTTGTTTTACCTTTAACATAGGAGGAAGTATTTATTATGTATATCCCAACTTCTGTAAGACCAATTACACAGTTACAGGGATGCAAACTATTCCAATTCCTATGCGGCGTACGTGACTGCCAATAGGGTGGGGAGTCCCAGACCAGGGGTGTTTCCCGGTTATCATAGTGAATGGGTGGGACGTCTCTGCTGAAGGAGATAAAAACCTGAAAAAAAACAAAACAATTTCATAAATCAGCAATAGTTAAATAATAAAATATATAGCAAAATGGTGAATAAAGACATATGTCCATCTAATTCAACCATCTCATCCGTGCACCTAGGATATGTACACACTTAAGGCTCATTACACATTCAATTCCAAGGAGGAAACGACCCCCGATGGCGCCAACGCTACATGTGGCAAACGGCTGTTTCGGGCGGAGAATCGTCCGTGTGTATTGTTTGGTCCCATAAGGGAACCGCACGATCGATCGTGATCTACCGACAGTCCGATCCGGACGGTCGCGGACAGTTTCATCGATTGAAAGTGCGTGGATGGTTGGTTGGCTGGAAATATCTGGCTGGTGTGTACCCAGCCTTATACACAGTAGTGATATTAGGTAAAGCCCGTCAGTCTACCATGGGAATTACCTAATATCGCTAATGTGTAGGGGCCGAATCCAACCGACCGCAATGGCCAAACGTACGTCCATGGTCGCCATTCCGGTCAGTCGGGGAAAGATGGAAAATTTAGTCTGTCACCATTAATCGCCCTTTAATTTAATAAGAAGCCGATAAACCCTGTATGGGCGATCGGTAGGGTTTAATGTGACATAAGATATCAATGTCACTGTCAGCGCATTGGATGTATGGCCGCCTTTAGTTACCCTTTAATAAACTTTTTTTTAAATGAACTAAAGTTATGACCAATGTACACACAGACACCAAATAGAGAAACCTTCACGGTTGACATCTTGGATTTGCACTTTTTAACGGACTATCACATTGAACTAACTGGCACTTGCTGCCCTATTTACAATGGCTGCCCGCGCGACGCAGGCGGCGTTCACAACCCAAAAAAAACGGCGCGCCGAAAAAAACGAAGCCGCGCCCCACATCACGCCAGCCAATAAAATTCCCTAGTCTGTAAACTTAGAATAAATATGGGAAGAACAGTTTTATCACGTTTATTGGTTACTCGCGGCATGACTATTTTCTATTGGTCGGAGGGTTCACACGCCGGCTTCCTTATGGTCAAAACTGTCCGCGCCAAGCCCACGTCCCAGTTGTTCCCCTGTGTAGGGAGCTCCGCCGCCAGTTGCTCACATGGCCCGCTCGGGAGGGAGGTTGTCTGCGCTCCGTGTTCATTCAGGAAACCGCCCTCATGTGAATGTAAGTCCGGTGTCTGTGTATCTACCCCCTGGAAAGGAGGGAAGCTGCTCATGCAAAACCCTCTTTGGGTGGGGCCCTGGACCCTTTGGCTGTTTCCTCTCCACATCCTGGACCCTGGGATCTCAATTCACTTATTATTTCACTTTATCCATAGTGATGGGATTTCATCCAGTAAAAGGAAGAATTGGTCATTTGGAGAAAGTTTATTTTATTTCCTATGGGGACACATTTATTTGGACAAGAAACAAAGTTATTATGACATCATTTATTATTATGACATCATTTATTATCATGACATCATTTGTTATGACTTCTTAAAAAAAATTATTTGTATCCAGATGTGACCTATTCAGGAACCCATCACAAACGTTATTTTGTAATTGGGGGGGGGTGTTTATTTCATTAGGATCCAGTCTGTCATTTGTGTCATAGGTGTATTTTCCTATTACTCTAGTGTATTTGTATTAATACAGTTGCACAACATTTTAAAGTGCAATTGTCTCTGTCTTATTTAAATGGATTTTGTTTTCCCTCTTGTACAGATTTATTTTTGTAAAACTAACCCCATGGATGGATTTTTGGTTATATATAGTAAAAATATCATGTCGGGGTCTAATGAAAAGTAGAATTTATATGGCTTAAATGTTTCCCTTACATTATACTCTTGAGACCCATATCTTAAAGAATCGGCTGTGTAGAAAATTAATGGAACATATTCGAATGCATTCATCCAATGATCTCATGTCATTTCTTAGAATTCAACTTTTAGCCTTGTGTTTTGAAGGATTGAGAGGTCTTGTGACTTGGCTCCGGTATATTCCATGTTGTCTGGGCTGTTTATATAGGCATACTCCATTCTACTAGTGAAACATCATCATTTGTTGTTAGTTTAATCAAACCTGTACCAGAGGTGAAAACGTGAGTTTATATTTTCAACCTCGCACCTTTTTTATTTAACTTTGTATTCATTACAGTGAAGGGTATTTTAATGGACCGTAGTTCTAAGAAAGAAAATATTTGTATTTGTTTATTTTAGTTCTCTGTTTTCTGAGAAAAAATCACCAGGGGGTGCAATTTAGCAGGACACTAAAAATGACTTCATTTATACCCCTTTCTTATATCCTTTTGTGAGGTAGGCTAGGACTCTAAAGAGTGGTACACCGATGAGATATTCGGTCCGATTGACCGATAGTCGTGTATCGGTCGATCGGACGAAATTATCGCATCCGAATGTGCCCATGTCCGATCGACCATTCGTCCGTGCTATACAAACCTCATGTCACCAAAAACAGGATTTTTTGAAGTATGAAAGTGTGAAATGTGAATAATTTAGTATACTTAATTGGGCCATTTTAATCCACCGAAGGAGGCATGGGTACCTGGGGCATGTGTCAGCCCCGCTATCTTGTGACTGATTTCCGCCATTATAATTTTTCTTCTCAACCATGGGTTGATCTGTTGTCCCATTGACCGCCATGGTAGTTTCGGGACTGATTGGACAGAATCAGTCGGTACTAATAGTTGGTCAATAAATCATGGTGGATCAGTGGTCCGTTGAAGAAGTGAGAATATTGAAATAGCAGACACAGGTGCTTTAAATTCACGAATAATAGAGCAATTTGTAGGATGTTGGCAGGTATTTTTACCGGTGTCTACGCAGCCTTAAGTTGCCCATACAGGAATCAATGCAAACAGTCACCAACAATATGTTGGCAGCTTAATAATATTGATGGACAAACACAGTGATTATCTGCTGGTCCTATCGCTTACATCTATGGCCCACCACTTGGAAACTAGTTCCAGCAGAATCATGTTGGTGTATGATCAGGAGCTTGTTAACTTGTGATTCACGGTATTGAAAGAAACAAAAATTGCGCTTCTGTTGATTTACAAAAAACCCTGTTGTAAAGTCGTTTTTTTTTTTTTCTTCTTTGACTTGAGTTCTTGTTCCCTGGGCAGTCACATATATAGATGTGCAGCTGCCACATCCGTAACTATTTAGACTTAGTCTCCTTTAACTAGAGGCTGACTGTTAACAGCTGGCGCCCCTGTATCACTTTACTGAATACCCATGGGTATTTGTAGCACCGCCTGTTGATCGTGCAGGGAGGTCAAATTTTAACCTGCAAGTAAGATGATTGAGAGAGCAGCAAATTATTTAGTGGGGGAAAAATCTCCATTCTACAGATTCGTATTTTTTTTTTTTTTTTGCAGCAAAAATAAGATTTCTGTCCATCGGTTATTCCACCAATATTAGCAGTTTGGTATAGGTTACTTTGTGGTTTGGGAGATGCAAAATAATAAATCACCTAAACAGATAATGTTAATTGGAAAATACAGATTCCACTACGTATTAAAAGCGTGTTCACATTGTGTCTGGTATCGCAGGGGAACAAATGTGATACAGTGTTCTCCCTAGGGTCTTTTAGCCGGGCGGCCCACCCAGCTACTTTTTCATGCCACCCGGCTGGAAAAAATTCTAGAGGGGAACACTTGTGATTTGAAAGAATTTAGATGTAGGTTTTAATAGGTGTACCAATACACTTGCAAGATATTTTAGCACATGTTAACTTTTTAGCTTACAAATGTTAGCTTTTCCAAGATCCCTAAGGCCACAAAAGGGTGGCACATGTGCTTGTGCTGCTATATCACATCTGTTACCTTCAGATTTGCCTAACGACAACCCCCTGCGGATGTTGCCGAACGGCAACCCCTGCATTCTACAACCATGGATGCCGGGAGTTATAGTTTTTTAAACATCTAGTGGGACGAAAGTTAGACATCCCTGGCCCTATTATAATGAGCATAATGCAGTGCACAGTTTTCCCACCATCAAATTTCCCACCCACACCAGCTACTTTTTCATGCCACCGGCCTGGAAAAAACTTGGGGAGAACCCTGGTGAATTTACTAAATCTGTGGTATTCAAGTACTAACTGAACTTGAAGTTTAAGTTTTCGAAGACATTTTGCTATTCATCCGACTGGTGTTGATTGCATTGTGGTAAAGAGGTGCCAAACTTCCTGGAGCCTCTTAGGCACAATGCGATCAACACTGCATTCAGAAGGTCCCAGACCCTGGTTGTTATGCTTATTGGGACACTTTCCAAGCTATTTATGCAACATATTTGAATTTGAGAGATCCAGTTGGATGACTAGCACCGTCTTTAAGAGCTAAACTGTGTTCAGTAAAACAACTGAATACAACAGATATTCCATGACCTGGATGAATGAGAATCATCACAAGCTACCGTTACTGTGTTGTGATGGTCTATTTTTTTAGGAGAATTTTTCAAAGCATTTTTTGCTTTCCACTTATAGCTCAGAAACGGATAATGATGGTAGTTATCGCTTGTTCTCATTATTCAATTTCAAGAGACACCTGAAAATATTATGTACAGGAAACTCTGGTTATCGCCCCATCCCTTAGCTCATCTGATCTCAAGCATGCTCGTAGTGCAAAGTGTAAGTGTTTTTTATTTATTTAAACATGGAAGTTTCATTGCATGTTTAACTAAGACTTTCTAGTTTAGTTGTGTAGTTGTAGCAGAGGGTAGGTTATTCTGTTCTGTTGCAGCACCGAGTCATAGAATTACATATTTCTATGAAAGCAATAAGCACTTTAATATAGAGTATATGGCATTGTAGATTTTCCTTAAATTGCCCACCTTTGTATATCAGTGGTATGAACTGTTACTGTTTGATCTGAAGATTCCAACCAAACACATTGCTATGGTAGTATATGTAATATTAGGAAGCATTACATTGTCAGGATGGGAAATTAGACTCTTTTGCAGGCATCGGCCCAATTTCTCTCTTTGCTGTTTGACAATTGTGATCTTCAACCAAGCAATCTTGGTTTCGACATGGTTTCCCTTTTATTTCTTTCCACCTCCTGTTTTTGACTTTGTTAAGAAAATTTGAGGAAAAAGCAAATGTTCTAGATTTTGTGTCCCTTGACAGAGTTTTTACTCTAGTTATGTACTGAGCTTTGCCAGACTGTTTTTAGACCATAGTAATCAAGAAATTCCCTAAAGGTGCATTTTATATGTGTATATACATATCTCCCTATCCTAATTGTCTAATTTGTATTGCAACTTTATTAAGGTGTTGAATGTGGCCTTGATTAGATGGTTTATTTTACGCTTAAGGAAAAGAAAAAAAAACTTATGGTCCATGATGTGTCTGAAATGGACGCGTGTCATTAACTATTCCGGGACGCAAGTCACGAAATGGACGATATCATGAACTATTCATGAAAATATGTATGTACTCTGTCGCTGCCTGTGCAAAATAATTTGTCACCAGCAGACATAATTTAAGGCTGTCATTTATCTCAATGGTCTTCGAAGGAGACAGCTCCTCAATCTGTTCCATTTTTGCTTTAATTGAATAATGGGAGGTTAAGAGCTGTGTCTAACCTCCTGTTCTTCAATCAATGCAACAGGAGCCAGGAACCAAGATCCTCTGACATTTCAACTTTTTCCGGCTAAACTAGACAAAAGCGCGTACTGTAGTTTATGTTAAGCCGGGAGGAAACAGAAGCTGTCAGAGGAGCCAGCGGTGGATCCCACTAGAGAGAGTTCTCTATCTTCACTCCTGTTATTCATTGAATGAACCTATCCTTTAAATTGTGACAGAGACTCTTGTACATCGTTCACCATATTAAAGAAACCCATTTGGGTAGGGCCAATACTCTGATGCATCTCTCATCTTGTGTTCTTAGAAACATGAGAATGATTCATTATTTGGGGTTTGTCTTTTTGTAGATATTGTGTATTTCATAAATCGAATGTCAAAATGAAACAATAACGTTTTGTTTTTTCCCCTCTAAAGGATTTCTCTGCAAAATGGATTGGAACCAAAGAAACTCAGTAGCAGTCCCATGTTAATCTGGAAAACCAACAGTATTTTGCACCGACCGTCACTGCTGCCAAGCCACAGAATTTCAACTCAGCCCTTGTCTTTGCCACAAAGCTCTTTTTCGCGCAGTCGTATCAAAGAGCCATTCTTCAGGGTTTGTTGAACGCCTCGAGTTCTGCGGATATGTTAATTACAACCAGGCTGCTTTATTGAGGCCAGCAACAAGTCCAATCGATTTTACCAAAAATCAGGTTTGGGCGTGCAGAGCAATCCTTCCTATAGTTCTGTTGCCAATTTTCCACTCTGACCTGTAAAGCAATACTAGTAATGGGTCCGTGTTAATGTCCCATTTCAGAATAAAAAATGTACCGAATTCGGTTCAAAGGGCAGCAGTCCAATCCAGTGTGCACCACCCCCGTATGACAGTAATGCAATGCAATCAACCAATGAACCAAACCTATCGTGGTAATGAAAACTATTGACAGTACTCAGTCTCAGCCTGTGCAAAAATAATTCATTTGTCGGCAGGGACAATCATTAGGCCTGTCCATTCATCTCCAATGGTCTTCAAAGCGACAGCTCCTCAGTCTGTTAGTAACCCAAACAATGGCGAGCCCACTAACCTCAATGGGCTACTCCCACTCATCCGAGTCAGGCCGCAAAAATCCGACCAACCCTCTTGGACAAAACCAATGTCATGCAAACTATCAAACTGCCTCCTATTGGAAGTGTTGAAAGGGAGAACTCTCTGTTACACTCCTTTATTAATATAATGCCAGTTTGCAAACCCATCAAGGCTATAATCCAGCAGCACAGATCCAACCATGAATGTACAAACTGACCAGCAATACCCTAACCAAAGCATTCATTATCCATACAGAATTTTCAAAATCGTACAGCAGCCCACAGTGGTTCCTCCCCAGCAGATCTCCAACAACGCATCCCACACCCAAAATCTAGAGAATGATATCCGATTGGATTTTTAACTCGAAGGACACACTGATGTGGTTTTTGCTGCTGGTGAAGTGCGCAAAGGAATTTTTAGCAAGAGCTGCTTGGGAAAGTCTTCGAAAACGGAATGTTCCATTTGCAACCCATTTTGACCAATGGAACCATAGACCTGCATACTTACATGAAAGGTCTTGTCAAGAGTTCCAATGTTCCAATGAGCAGCCTTGCTGAAAAGACAGAAATACTGATGCACAGCTGTTATCATTATTGTGATCCGTATGAGGCAGATGGCTAGGGTAATACTGATATTGAAAGATCCCAGCAGGCTCCACATAGCTCCACCCCGGGGCTAGCCATATACCACACGGGGGCAGTCCTGTATCCAGTCATGACGCGCAAGGGATTAACCCGGGTCCGCCCATAACCCGCAAAGGACAACCGTTTCTGCCTATAACTTTCAAGGGGTCAACCCTGTATCTGTAAATAACCTGCCAAAGGACCAAACCTGTGTCAGTCCACAACCCCAAGGAGCTAACCCATGTGACCAACATTAACCCCAAGGGGCCAACCCTGTGACTTGCCATAAACCCCCAAGGGGCCAACCCGTGACTTGCCATAACCCCCAAGGGGCAACCCTGTGACTTGCCATAACCCCAAGGGGCCAACCCTGTGACTGCATAAACCCCAAGGGGCCAACCTGGACTGCCATAACCCCCAAGGGGCCAACACTGTGACTTGCCATAACCCCCAAGGGGCCAACCTGTGTTTGGTTAAAACCAACAGGGTGCCAACATCATGTCTGGCAATATGCAGGGTATGAATTCCATCTACAGAAATATTCCACAGAGCAACTCACTGTCCAGAGGTGATGGTACCATGGCCAGCCAAATGCAGCAAGGTGTAAGCTCTGTGTCCACCCATAATCCAGAGGCTGTCCATTCAGTGTCTAGCCACATACCACAAAGTCCAGCCATTTGCCTCCAGGTTTAAACTCCGTTTAGGTCCTATTCTCAGCAGGTACCAACACCATATCGAACAATTTAATCTCCACAAGCCAAAATACAGATGAAAGAAACCAGCTGGTAGTAAATGGTTTACACTGTATTCAATGGTGAACAGGTAAATTCTGAGAACAATGTTTGGTTGGTTTGCTCAAACGAAAAATTCTGATGTTAATCAGGGCAATTACAGTCCAGACAGAATCTCTAAGGTCCCTTCTGAGCATCTAAGACTTTCTAACATGGAGAGCCTCCATCATACCAACTCTAACATTAGCCCAAGTTTTTCTGGTGGATTGTTTCAAAACGCAGATCTGTTCGGCTCTGGCCAATATAATGGAACAAACCAGCAAGATGGCAAGTGGGAACACTTTACAGGCCAATGGGCAAGGTCAAATGCCAATGAAAAGCCAAGCAAACTGTATCTAACTCATTTTAAATACAGCTGGTATTAATATCAGCGACCTTCGTGGAAGCCTTAGAAACTTGTTATCTCTGGTGAAAGGACATTCCAAAACGTATCTTCTGGTGGCATGAATCTGGGGAATACTGTTCCTACAGAAGAGCCTTACCAAAGTGAGGCTGACATTGATAAAGTAGAAACTTCAGCAGCTGTATCTGACAACACTTCAGAAATGAAACAAGATACAACTTCCTTCTAATGTATCCAAAGGTACGGAGCCCCGGGGTGCTTTGTTTTGCCATTAGTCCAAAGAAAAGTCCCCAAAGAAAGTGTCGTCGAAAGTTCAGCTCCTGACAATAAGGAAAAGTTAATGTGCTATTTGCACATATAGACGTCTTACCATGACCAACGCAAAGAGTTTTTATGATAAGCTAAGGCCTTAAAACGATCTTAAATGTATGAAGTCAGGGTTTCAGGATTTGGAGACGGGGATAACCAAAGAAATATTGCCACCACTAAAGTCTGATCCAGACACTTTGACAATCTGATTCCCCACAGAACAATGAGCCATGTATTGAAACGCTGATTGGTTCTCTTGAGCAAACTTGTGATAATCAAGAAAGCTCTGATAGTTCCGACTTATGCAGATATCTGCTGTTTGCTCCCTCGCTGAAGGAAACTTGTTTTTATGACTCATCCATTGCCCAAATATTTGACAAGATCCATCGATGTCCGTTGATCAGCCTTTATCGCATGTTAAAGTTGAGTGTATGCAGCCAACTGAGAAGGATAATCTATTTCCGCCTCACCCTTCAATGAAAAAGAGTTATGGATCTGCAGACCCAGAATAAATCGGATATTCCAGAATTAAATGCAAATTATAATCAGGAATTGAGCAGACCAACCCAAGACTTGAAATTGGTTCTTGTTCTGAAACCCACGAGCAAGAACTACACTCTGCTGGTGGTGAAACTGATCGTTGGGTGAGCTGTTGACCGAATTCCCTTTGGTATAAAAAATTACATCTCAAAACAGAAAAATACCTTGGTCTTTTCACTAGAAGAAAAAGGTACTGTAAGTAAAGTTGAGGATGGTAAGAATTGGCTGAAAATTGTTGTATGCATCGGGGTCAAAACAGAAAAAGAGACTTACCTGACACTCCGGTCTACAGTGTGTCCTTACCCGTCATTGGAAGATAATGAAGCAGAGCCGATGCTGGTAGTCAAGCAAGATGGCTAACGGATGACTGAAACGGAGTTGACCACCTTGACGATCTGATGAAACAAAGCCTGTGTCAACAAACCTTAAATTTGAGAAAATGCCTTGTTTAGTCAGGCAAGAAACCACTCTGTCTGAGAATATGTCTGTTCCCATAGCCCACAAAACTGGATCAGAAATTTTGCCTGTTTCTGTCAACCAACAAAGCCTGACTAGAGGGGTCAACCGTAACTGTCAAACAAGAGAGGGCCGTATCCTCACCTGCCAAACAAACTTGGACTTAGACAGGGTGTTGAAAACCCTCAAGACGAACCAGTTTGAAACCGATATTGTTCCTGCTATTATTGTGGAGAGACCTTAACCATTGTAAAAATATAAGCAAACAAATAAACTGCAAGGACAATCCAGTCTTTGATCACACAGAGAAAGCATCAATTTCTGATTACAAAAATGCAGCAAACACATTCTAGTGCAGAAACAATGAGTAGGTACTTGCAGTCTGAGAGAGCTCTGAAAGAAGGAGGGGGTCGCTCTGTGAAAGTCCCGAGGTGCCAAAGTTACAGAGGAAAAACAAGCACCTAAAAAGTTTTGTTGCTTGTTTAGTTGGCTCAATTTTTCTTATGGAAATGCACCAATGCAAGTTCTGTAACAAAACAGATGTCAAAACTATTGAGATGTCTTCAAAGGACATTGTCCAAGGCAAAGATGGGGATCTGTCTGACCATAAAGAGGATCCATCCAACAGCTGTAAAATGGCAGAGCCGTTAAAAGGCGTCTGCTAAAGAACACTATGTTGAAAGACAAAGCTAAAGTAAGACAGTCTGATAACAGATGGGTGGTCTGCCTGTCAGGATAAAAAAATCAAAGTCAAATGATCTGAAAAATGTAACTAGCCAGAATGACAAAAAGGAAAAAAAATCCCTCAAGAAATTATTATAAAGATCAAGTTCGTGGATTTGCCAATTGATAAATCAAACAAACTTATTGTTAAACTGACTTTTTAAAAATCGTCCTCACAAAGTGAGAGAGAAAAAATTGGCGTTGAAGAAAGTGCGTCATCGATGGAGAAAGTACGTTCCCCAGAAAAAAACAAATGAAAGCAGGAGAATGAATCTACGGAGAAGCCTTGTAAAAGACCTAGGTCATCTCGGATGGAGAGTTGCTTGGCGGAATTCAGAAAAGATTAGAGAAATATTCCCAGCCATAAAGAGAAGGGTGAAAAGCAAGTGTCCACAAAAGAAGGAAGAGTTTTAACTGTTGAGCAATACTGGCAAAGGCAAAAATATAGAGAAACTCCAGCAGTACACCTGATCTGCCAGCCTCTCAAAAAAAACAGTCATCGGATTGAAAAGAGACTAACGGGAGAACCCAAAAACTGGATCATTGGGACATGGAAGTCGAAGTAAAAACTTAAAAACAAGTCCCTGCCAAGAGTAAATATCACTCCTCAAGAGCTAAAGCCCTACCGGACTGATAGACATCTTAACATAGAGAGGGCAGAATCCAGTAAGCCTCGTTGGTCTGAAAATGCACAAACAAAAAGACAATTACCGAATGTTAAAAAGCACTCTTCAGAAAACCTTAAATCACATTCAGGAGAGGAAAGAGAAAATTTATTTGACTCCATGTGTTGAAGCTGAAAGTCCTATCTTTGAAAGCATGGGTTTGACCAAGCTTGAGTCAGGCCTCAGGAGATCCACGCCGGCATTTTAAGTCACGACAAAGGCGTCTTTGGATTCCAATGTGGGGACGAGAAGTTTTCTAAATACTTCAAAAATAGTCTGAAACTCCTAAAATGCTCGGTTCAAACTGTGCCCAGAACTTTTGCCAAAAAGTCCCCAAGGAAACCGATTGGAAGAATCAAGTCTGTTAAAGAGATCTACAGTAGAAGGTTATGCTCATTATTTAGTTGTTTATGGAGTTGTTGATATTTTTGACTATTGTAGATATGTATTTTAAAGCAAATTCTAATTTCCTAGGAATTAAAAGTAAAAAAGAGGCAGGCTGAAAGATATCCCACTTAAGAAAAGAAAACTAGAAAGCACTCGTAGTGAAGGTAACGTAGCATTCTCTTATCAACCTTTGACAGATGCGCTATTAATTGTGGGGATGGTGGCTGTTCATTTTGCATTTTTTTGTAACTGTATTATTGTTTTTTTGCACCTTAAACTACAATCATAAAGCAAACACTAATCCAAAGTTACAACACGTTTTACTTAAATTTGCAGCTTCCAAAATGGCTTCTCTTCCGTTCATTTCTTACCTCTTTACCAGCATAATATGTTGCATGGAGAGTGTACTCCTCCAGCGGGAATGTTATTTCACGCAAACGCTATTTGCCGGCGTTAAAATGGCCCCTGACCTAATTTGTTGCAACAGCTGTGGGGAGTGCCTGCAAAACTTTTTCAGGCTTTGTAAATCTTTTCTTAGTCACCTTGCTCACCCATTGTAAATTGTTTAGTGTTACCTTTAAGTTGAAAAGTTGCAATTGTGCATCTTGGTAATTGAGCCCCAAAGTGTTTCAGTTTTCCATTTAAGTATTTGTATCCAAATAGTATTTTTAAATAGCTTCTCCGAGCAGACCCAATTGCTATTTATTACCAGTTAATAAATGTATTTGTAACCAAATATTAATAAGTTGTTTTCGTTCTGGTAAAGATATCTGCCTCCTCCCCCCTGTCAATGAGCTTTTATAAGCTTGAGCATGTGCAGTGGAGGCGGCAGGGGAATGGGCTATGAATAGGAGCAGGCATGTGACCAGTTTTATTTTAAGGGTGGACATGCGTAAAGACTTTAACATGCCAGTTTGTGGCTGGTTTTCTGACTTGTTCCAATGCATCAATGCTAGCAAAGCGATTATGTAGCGTTTCGCTCTCTGGAAGAATCCATGATGTGATGAAAGTAGGGAACACCTTATTGCACATAGAGTATACTTGCAAGCAGCTCACTCAGCCAGCAGTAGCAGTAGCAGTTGTGACTTGCTGGGAGAGAGAACAGAGACAAGTGCATGTTGCGTGTTAAAATATTTTACATATAAGGCCACATTATTACATATGTCTTGTATTAAAATGAAAGAACAAAGCTACATATATCTGTTGTATTCAATTAGATCCACTGGACTTGAAATGTAGTTCTTGAAGACGTTTCGCTAGTCATCCGACTGGCTTTTCCATCAGAATGACTTGTACAAGAATCTGGAAAATCCCAATTAGCATATCACCGCCAGGTGTTAAGGGCGTGATTGGATAGTGGCAAGAGGTGTTATAGGAACGCCCAGGAAAGGTGTCAAAACAGCATTGTACATGGCACACAGTTGGTGTCGAACCCCTTCACCTCTATTTAGGCTTGGTTTTTTAATTTTCACATAAATGGCCTCCTTGACACCTCTCTTGAACCAGTCAGGTTCCTGCCAATATGTTAACATTACAATACAATTACAATATTGGCAAAGGAACATGACTGGTTCAATAGAGGTGTCAAGGAGGCCATTTATGTGAAAATAAGAAACCAAGCCTAAATAGAGGTGGGGGGTTCGACACCAACTGTGTGCCATGTACAATGCTGTTTTGACACCTTTCTCTGGGCGTTCCTATAACACCTCTTAGCCACTATCCAATCACGCCCTTAACACCTGGCTGTGATATGCTAATTGGGATTTTCCAGGGTACATAATTGCACACAGATTCTTGTACAAGTCATTCTGAATTGAGAGATCCAGTTGGAGACTAGCGAAACTAAACTTCAAGTCAGTTGATCTAATTGAATACAACAGATATACCATGGATGAATGAGAACCTTCACACGCATACAAAAAAGCTACATATTGAAATACAGAACAAAGGTACATATTGAAATACTGGATACAGCCCAGGACATAACCAACCCATCTGTCCTTGTATCATAACTACTAGCTATTCCGAGATGACCGCATAAACCCTCGGCTCCTACATTCCTCCTTCCAGGGAGTATTTATTTAACCTTCCAGTCCCATCCTGCCATGTGGACAATGTACTAATCCCCATTTATAGATACAATTCTGAACTTCCTGGAACCAAAATACATAGAAGCTCTGGTTGTAACTTACATTAGAACAAATTTCTCCTCTATGAACTCAATCTCCAGTAATTTCTACAAGAATGAGTCTTGTATCCCTTAACTTCCCTGTAAATCCCTTTGTACATTGTATGAAAAATCCTCTTACGCTATCCACAGCGCCAAAGGACCACTTGGAAAATGAGCACGGAAAGCTGTGTGAAACTACAACAACTGTCAAAATGTTAACAACTTAAAATGTATTGCGTTCTAACGTCCATCCATAACTATATAGTTCTAGTATTACACAGCCGTTCTCAGTGTAGTTCTCTGCGCGCTAAAGCTTTTCGTTGTTAAAAGTTTGGGCTAAAGATTCTTCTTAAACCAGTTTCTGATCTATCCATATTTTTATTGCTACACAGGCAGAACCACTCTGACTGTAGCCAGTAGGCATCCGGCAAACGATAAAGAATCTTCCCGACCCTCCCAAGATAAATCCGCCTTCCAGACTTTCCAAAAGATGTACTTCGAAAATCAAAGCACAAGTCTTGACGGACTGGACTTCCGGAGACTCTCCAAAGGAATACGTTCGCTGTGAAACTTATGAGACTGAACTGAGATGGTTTTAAACAGGAGGACGATTTTTGATTTAACGGTTTTTCCGCTCACATTTCAGTATTATTCGACCGGTGAGCGTGTGATGCTGTGACGGCTTCTAAAAGGCGTTTATTTGTCTTGTGACCCAACAGCTTTATCGTGGGCTTTTATATGCAAAAACACGCCAAGGTGTATATAACCCTTAGAAACCCACCCCAGGGTAACATTTCCCGCCCACGTGCTTTCGTTTCTGTTTGAATGTACTGTACCAAGGACTTTTTTTTATTTTAAAGAATAACGAGCATGGTAGTAATGTTTTTCGTGGAGTTTGTGTTCGTAATAGGTTCGATGCTGCTACACAAGTTACCCCTCGATCTACTTTTCAGCTCGGTCTGTTATGATAAACCGTGATGGAATGGCAGATGGGATGTTGCATGGGGGTTTTTTTGCCAGTATGTGGCAGCTGTATTGCAAAATTGCACTATGTTAATTACATGTTTTTTCTAAATATTTTTTGTTACGTATTTGTTAACTTTTTGTTTGTGTGTATGTATATATTTTATTCTTTCACTCCTTAAATAAAAGTTTTGGGTTTTTTTCATTTTTCCTCTATGCGTTGTTTTTTCTTCCTCGCCCGTCCAAAAATTCTGATCATGTCTCTTCCTGGAATGTGATATTACAAAAGCGTGAAGCTGGATGTATCTGTCGCCAAAGGTTTCACCTGCTTAAATAGGTAAATTAAAGAAAATAACATTACACAGAGCTGTGCTAAGATCAGGTGTTCACTTCATTATCCTCCCCTGCAGCTCTGTACTATGTTATTTCTATAGTGTAACTATTAAAGTTGTGATTGAGAAATACATTACACAGGCTGTGCTAAGATCAGGTTCACTATTATCCTCCCCTGCAGCTCTGTACTAGTTATTTCTTAAGTGTACTATTAAAGTTGTGTGATATTGGAAATACATTACACAGAGCTGTTGCTAAGATCAGGTTCACTTCATTATCTCCCTTGCAGCTCTGTACTAGTTATTCTATAAGTGTAACTATTAAGTTGTGATATTGAGAAATACATTACACGAGCTGTGCTAAGATCAGGTTCACCTTATTATCCTTCCCCTGCAGCTCTGTACTATCTTATTTCTATAAGTGTAAATAATAAAGGGCAATGTTGGAGGGTATGCCAGATCCAGAGGTCTATTGAAGACAACCGGGGTGAGCCGTGATTTAAAAAACAAGTTCAAAATTATGACTGCTGATTTGGCCCGATTGACTAAAATATTGAGTGTGTAAGTAATTAGGACAAATTTATTGACTGTGTGTACCAGCCATTAAGTATATGAAGCAGTAGTGTGAGTTAAGAGATCATTAGGACAAGAACTACAGCTATTATCTAGAGCAAGGATACAGCCTGCAATTACTGTATCTGCTGCAATGAGTCAGATATTTGATTGAAATTCGCTCTAAAGTCATGATCTGTAACTGATCTGATAACTGTGTTGGAGAGAAGTGACTCTGTCCCTCTACAGACTTATTCAAAATGTTACCTGTAAGTTCTAAAGAGGGAGCATGATGTAATTGTTTCAGTTGTTTGAGATTTATTATTTTATCCTAATCCTCCAAAGGACACAATCTTATCAATCTGTGAAAATTAGATCTGGAGAACCCTAGTCTATTTAAAGGGGAACTAAAGTCTCCAGACATTTCTCCAATAGAGCACATTCACAAAGATACAAAATGCTGTGTCTCCTCTCCATGAGATGCTGGGTGATTTATAAAATTAACCTGTGGGTACTAGAGTCAAAATCCACCTTACCTGAGACACACTTAACAGTGAGCGGAGCCTAGCTTCCTGAAGCTGACAGCCAATCATGTTGCAGCTCAGAGGTCATGCCTCTTGACACAGAGCAGAGATTTCAGTGCAGCTTTTGTGTAACAATGATAAATTCCTTTTGCATTCCATACAAAAAGAAAAGGAATCTTGCACTTTATTATAAGCTAGTGTGGATGTAAGAAACAGTTTTATTTTTTTACTGAACGTTAATGTAAAGTCTGAAGAAACCTTGTGTATTCTGTCTTGCTAAAAGCAAAGCTTTCTACCACTATGCCACTGAGCTGCTATATATAAAGTTAGTACAGTGCACTCATGGGCTTGGTGTTCTAAAAACATGGTATTTACTTGTGCCACCAGTTTCCACAAGAATACAGGGTACATCAAAAGGCATGGCAAAACAAATCACCTGATCTTTGTTTTGTTCAGACTGTGATGCACGCTGGGAGGAATTAACTGCAGGTAACAACAGGCTTTTAAAGTCTTATCATGTACTATAGGTGTGTAGGCATCTGGATAGAAAATATTTTGTGCATGGAGACAGTGAGTAGGGGTCAGTGGGCGTGGTCAATAAGTGCACATGCTCATAAGACTCTTTGAAGTTACGGACTATGAGTTTTTAGGCAACAGAATGGAAACCTTTGTTACAGAATATTTTATTACATTTTAAAAATATTAAGTTTAGTTCACCTTTAATAGTAGGATACATACGGACTAACCCAAGGAATATAACTTTCTCTTTTGCTGTGGAGAATTGTAGGTGTGATGTGTTTGTCGGATATATCAACAAAATGGACCTTTCAGAATTATAGATTTGCCTCCATCGAGGAACCAATCGGCAATTTCCTTTTATTTCACTCTAATGCAGGGATCAACCTACAACTGCCCAAGGCCCCTACATGCAGTCTACAGCCGCGGACATCAGGAGGTGACAGGTGGTCTAATAAATTAATGGTAATGCTCTAATAAAATATACAAGAATGATTTTAGTACCAATGGGTTGTTAAAATGTATGTTGATATTGAGTGCGTGAACTCATATAGGAAAACCGCGTGGTGGAAATAGAATGTTGAAGGGAAACATCTGGGACTTGTTACACATTAACTGTTGTGTGTAACCGGTCACCACACGTGTGCCTCCGAGTGATATTCTTCAGGGGTAACAAACCAGGGATCCCCTTTGAACCCACAAAGGGAATTGTGGGAGTTTTCCTATAAACTGCTTGTAGGTAGAGCATGGATGGTAGGGGCATTGGAGGGGTGTAAATAGGCCCCTCCCATGACCTGTCTTGCTAGATGATGAAATTAAGGTTTAAGTTCCCCTTTAATATAGGTGAGCTGTCAATCCAATGCTAGTTGAAAGAGTATCGCATATCGGCAGAATTAGTAATGTATGTCATTGATCTTTCCGATCATTTGGCTTTGCAGGAAGGGAAAATCCTTGTACTGCGGGAACTCGGCATAGAAGAAGTCAATCGGAGAATTACCCCTTGGGTAGCAAATTCACTTTAATGTGGACTTTAGCCAATATTGCAAAGGTTGTACTATCTCTCATAGCAAACAAAGGCTGTTCGAAAGCAGAATACAAGGCATTCAGTAAACCAATTGTCATAGGATATCTTACTGAATCAATCAAATCCAACTTTCATGTTAGTGGTATATATTTTATTGAACACGCAAAGGCGCCTATTGACGCTAAACACATAGCTATTAAGATGATCAGAATAACATTACCTTGATCTTTTATCATTTCACGATTGGTTGAATTGTGCAGGGTGGGTCATAAACCTGGCAATTGGTTGGATTTGACTCATCTGTCTGATAATTGGTGAACATCTAATTAAAGATGATGTATGTGGTTTGGCAAAAAGGAAATCAGTTGATGCAGGGGTGGCTGATCAGTCTGTAGGGGACATATGCCCTCTCAGGCCAATTCATCAGTTCAGTGTGTCAGTTGGCCAACCAGGCAATATTCATACAAAATGGCTCTCGCTAAGGCCAAGAGGCCAAGATCTGAATTTATGAAATGGAGAAAACGAGGAACTATGGGGTGGAAAGTCCAGTTGGCCATTGACTCTTAATGTGTAAGAATAAATGCTTTTGGGAATTAAGGCCCAGAAGATTTTTTTCCTGGGCGTTGATATTTCTTGTTGGAAGAATAATTGGTGCTTCCTCTTAAGAGGTAGAGAGGACCAAACCTACCTTCCTGCCCCCAGCACCTTAATGCTTTGTAACTTTATATGTGCTGTAGTTTATCTTTAAGTTGGAGCCTTATCCTTATCAAAGCATTATCAGCTGCATCATAAGGCCCACCCCGAACTTCTAAATCATTTCTAAAGTTAGCCACATGCTTGAAAGGTTACATTTTTGGAGTGGGGGTTCTTACATAGCCCATCATGTCAATGTCACACTTCCTTGTCTGTCCTGTCTGTCTGAGTCTGTAACTGTACAAGCCTGTAACTTAAGATCCAGAGAAGCTGGAGACATCACCCTAAGTTGTTTAAAAGGTACAGGCGCTCTTGGCACTGATGGAGGACAGTTACCCTTTTAAGACAAACAATATTGTAACTTAACATTAATTTCATTTAAGTAACTAAGTGCTCTATACGTGTTAAAAACATTATTAAATCTTATTGGAACAGCGTCAGTTCGGTTTGGTTTATCTTCGGTCAGATTTCCAAGGCCATACTTTGGTCTCGAAGAAACAGGAAAGACATTTGAGGACTGGACTGTTATGTGGCAGCTAAACGGTTAACGTGGCTATCCCTTTAAAAATATGTAATGGGATGGAAAATGTAAAAATATGTAGAAAAGTGCAGATTAACTAAATAAACAGCAGGGTGTTAAGGTGAGGTCATCCCCAAAATAGATAGATGGTTTCCCAACGTGTGGTTCGCATGATAGAAATATTTGCTGACAGAAGAGAAATATAGATGTATCTTGTACACTAGTAGGGCTAAATTGTAATGTTGCATTGCTTGGTGTTTAAAGGAAACTATACTGTAAAAATGTGCTTTTTATAAAATGAAAAGGGCAGGGTGGCAGTTTTCATCTGCCAGTTAGTGTCCTGGACTTTCCGTATTAAGATAGGCTGAAGCACTGAGGAAGCCTGGCAAAAGTGTTTCTTAATGTGATGCTCTCTACCTAAACCATATAGGGAGGTAGTTATTCATATCCTACCTCCCTGCTCCAGGTTCTTTTTATTTTAACTATTTTATAAAAACTTTAAATGCGCTAAGTTTTCCATTAAGCACTGAATTTGTTAAATAGACATGGTCGCTGCCATAACAAGTATAGTTTGAGGGAGTAGCTTGGAAATTTTTCTGCTGTATATTTGTATTTATACATATGGGTGGGGAGCTGCCATATGGTTTCCCTAAAGCTAGGTACACACCTAGGATTTTCCTCCTGACCGACCGTTCGATACTTTCGAACGGTCGGCCAGGAGGAAGGATGTCGGTCGCGGCAAAAGCAGCGCGTCGATAGTCACCGCGACCGATCGTGCGGTCCATAGAGGACCGCACGATCGGACGAGGTTTTCCAACCTGTCCGATGTCCTTTCGTCTTTCGTCCGATCGGACGACAACGGGCGATCGGACATGGGCACATCGGATTCGATAATTTCGGTCCGATCGACCGATACATGAACTATCGGTCGACGGACCGAAATATCTAATCGTGTGTACCCAGCTTTAGTAACATGGTTTATATAGTGTGAACAGAACATTCCTCTTCTACATATTTAAACATAAAGGTTGAATTTTCTTTATTGGGTTCCTTAGACATTAAAGGAGAGAAGTGACCTAAAACACATTTCCTAGGCTTACAGACAAGGAACCTTGTTAAAACAATACACTCCCTATCTATGTAATACCTAATCAAACACTAAAACTTACGTACCGAACTCCTGTAGTTACTGCCCGTCCCCTAGCTGAGCCAGTGACTTCAGGCATGCTCAGTGTGATAAATCCAGAGAAAAGAATTATTCAACTAGTTTACTTTGTATCTCTCTGAGCTGGGGGAGTAAAGAATGAAGCTGGGAAGGGCTTCTGTGTAAATTATTTTGTTGCAATATTAATTATTATGTGCACAGAATGTCATCAGTTATTATAGAAAAACAATGAAAATATTTAAAAAAAAAAATAAAATCCCAGGACCCCACGCTCTGGTTAGGATGAAAAATATGTTGTATTAAAGGAAGTATAATGGGAAAAGCCGCTCACCCTATAAAGGATAAGAACGGGCTAGTATTATTTTTATTGCACTAAATTACCGGGCAGGCCAGTATAATACCCACTGGGTGATAACCCCACCCCCTGCCTCACATTGGCTGGGTCCCAGGCTGGTCTGTGTCATTACCTGTATGAACCAGGGATTTTCATGAAGGTTTTTTTCTGTAGATTGAATGATTCATTGTTAACAGCAAATGTCTTAAGAGAATGAGCTACAATCGGCTCCTTTGGGATTGGGGAAGTCAAATTAGTTGTTAGATTTACTCTCTTTGCTAGGAGACCACACAAGTGTCTGAACTTACTATTCACATTACATTAACCCCTTCAGAGCATGGTCTGTGGTTTGTACCTTTCCAACATATATATAGATATAACCGTATACTGGATCATGGCCCTTGTTTTCTGTCTGCATGCGGACAGGCACGTGATTTTTTTTTTAAAAACTGGAACCCAATCTCTGCTTAGAGCTACATTCTGTCAGATAATCTTGACTTCCCCTTTAAGTCCACCGTTCTCTCTATTTTTTTTATAGCTGTGTGTGTAGGTGTATGTATGTATATAATATATATATATATATATATATATTATATAATATATATATAAATGTTGTGTATACAGAGTTCAGTTTTGTGCACTATATATAGAGCAGTGCTGATATTCTAAATATTTATATTCGTTGGTTTCTGTGTGCAAATTGTTATCCAGTGTGTGTAGATATAATGATATTTTGTATACATAATGACATTCGTTGCTACATAATATTAATATTCTGTCATGTTCTGTGTGCAAATTATCCAGTGTGTGGCAGATATATATGATATTTGTTTGATATACATAATGACATTCTGTGTGCTACATATATTAATATTCTGTCCGTTTTCTGTGTGCAAATTATCCAGTGTGTGCAGATATATGATATTGTGTATACATAATGAATTCTGTGTGCTACATAATATTAATATTCTGTCAGTGTTCTGTGTGCAAATTATCCAGTGTGTGCAGATATATATGATATTGTATACATAATGACATTCTGTGCTACATAATATTAATATTCTGTCTTTTTTTCTGTGTGCAAATTATCCAGTTGTTGCAGATATATATATTTGTGTATACATAATGACATGAGTGCGCTACATAATATAATATTCTGTCAGGTTCTGTGTGCAATATTAGCAGTGTGTGCAGATTTATATAATATTTGTGTTATACATAATGACATGTGTGTGCACAATATTAATATTCTGTCAGGTTTCTGTGTGCTAATTATGCAGTGTGTGCAGATTTATATGATATATGTGTATACATAATGACAATGAGTGCACTCATAATATTGATACTCTGTCAGGTTTCTGTGTGTAATGTTATCCAGTGGGTGTAGATAGATATATACTTTGTACGCAAATGACATTCTGTGTGCTACTATTATTAATATTCTGTCAGGTTTCTGTGTGCAAATTGTCCCGTTTGTGCAGAATATAATATTTGTGTATACAAAATGACATTTTGTGCACTACATAATATTAATTATGTCAGGTTTTGTGCACAAACTGTTATCCAGTGTGTGTGCAGATATGTATGATATTTTGTAAAATAATGACATTCTGTGCTCTATATAATATATTCTGTTGGTTTCTGTGCACAAATTGTTATCCAGTGTGTGCAGATATGTATGATATTTGTGTATCATAATGACATTGGGCACTACATAATAGTTTAAGCACACTAAACCATTCTGTAAGGTTTATGTGTGCTTATTGTTTCCAGTGGTGTGCAGATATATATGACATTTGTGTATACCGTACATAATGACATTGGGCGCACTACATAATATTAATATTCTATAAAGTTTCTGTTATCCCGTGTGTGCAGATAGTATGATATTTGTGTATACATAATGACATTGAGGCACTACTAATATTAATATTCTGTCAGGTTTTTGTGTGCTATTGTTATCCAGTACGGGGAGAGATTATGACATTTGTGTTACATAATGACATTCTGTGGCTACATAATATATATTCTGTCAGGTTTGTGTGTGCTAATTGTTATCCAGTGTGTGCAGATATATATGACATTTGTGTATACAGAATGACATTCTGTGCGATACTAATAACCTTCTCTCAGGTTTCTGTGTGCTAATTGTTATCCAGGTACGTGCAGATATATATGACATTTGTTGCATACATAATGACATTCTGTGCGCTACATATTAATATTCGTTAGGTTTGTGTGTGCTAATTGTTATCCAGTGTGTGCAGATATATATGACATTTGTGCTACATAATGACATTCTGTGCGATACATAATAACATTCTGTCCGGTTTGTGTGTGCTAATGTTATCCAGGTACGTGCAGATATATATGACATGTGTCTACATAATGACATTCTGTGCGCTACATAATATTAATTTCTGTCAGGTTTGTGTGTGTAATTGTTATCCAGTGTGTGCAGATATATATGACATTTGTGTATACAGAATGACATTCTGTGCGATACATAATAACATTCTGTCAGGTTTCTGTGTGCTAATTGTTATCCAGTGTGTGCAGATATATATGACATTGTGTGTTACAGAATGACATTCTGTGCGATACATAATAACATTCTGTCAGGTTTTGTGTGCTAATTGTTATCCAGGTGTGTGCAGATATATATGACATTTGTGTTACGAATGACATTGTGCGATACTAATAACATTCTGTCAGGTTTGTGTGTGCTAATTGTTATCCAGTGTGTGCGATATATATGACATTTGTGTATACAGAATGACATTCTGTGCGTATAATAACATTCTGTCAGGTTGGGTGTGCTAATTGTTATCCAGTGTGTGCAGATATATATGACATTTGTTTATACAGAATGACATTCTGTGCGATACATAATAACATTCTGTCAGGTTTGTGTGTGCTAATTGTTCCAGTGTGTCAGAATATATGACATTTGTGTATACAGAATGACATTCTGTGCGATACATAATAATTCTGTCAGGTTGTTGTGTGCTAATTGTTATCCAGTGTGTGCAGATATATATGACATTTGTGTATACAGAATGACATTCTGTGCGATACTCATAAACATTCTGTAGGTTTTGTGTGCTAATTGTATCCAGTGTGTGCAGAGATATATGACATTTGTGTATACTAATGACATTCTGTGCGATACATAATCAATTCTGTCAGGTTTGTGTGTGCTATGTTATCCTGTGGTGCAGATATATATGACATTTGTGTATACAATAATGACATTCTGTGGATACATAATAACATTCTGTCAGGTTCTGTGTGCTAATTGTTATCCAGTAGTGGCAGATATATAGACATTTGTGTATACAGAAGACATTCTGTGCGATACATAATAACATTCTGTCAGGTTTGGTGTGGCTAATGTTATCCAGTTGGTGCAGATATATATGACATTTGTGTATACAGAATGACATTCTGTGCGATACATAATAACATTCGTCAGGTTGTGTGTTGCTATTGTTATCCAGTGGTGCAGATATATAGACCTTTGTGTATACAGAATGACATTCTGTGCGATACATATAACATTCTGTCAGGTTTGTGTGTGCTAATTGTTATCCAGTTGTGCAGATATATATGACATTTGTGTATACAGAATGACATTTCGTGCGATACATAATAACATTCTGTCAGGTTTTGTGTGCTAATTGTTATCCAGTTGTGGCAGAATATATGACATTTGTGTATACAGAATGACATTCTGTGCGATACATAAAACATTCTGTCAGGTTTGTGGTGCTAATTGTTATCCATGTGTGTGCAGATAATATGACAATTGTGTATACAGAATGACATTCTGTGCGAACATATAACATTCGTCAGGTTTCTGTGTGCTAATTGTATCATGTGTGAGGATATTATATTACAGTGTGTTTTGTGTGGTTTATACAGAATGACATTCTGTGCGATACATAATAACATTCTGTCAGGTTTCTGTGTGCTAATTGTTATCCAGTGTGTGCACATTCTTGATGTATTCTCACTCATTAGAGCTTACAGGGAACCGTAATCCACAGGAACTGCACAACTCAGCTCATGTTTAAAACACCAGCCAATGGACTGATAAATCAGATTAACCAATACAATGCTGGGTCCTTATAACAGTTCCCAGAGCCCCCAGTAATAAAAACATTTTCATTGTCATTTATTTATTAGACTTTGTCCTTAAATGACCTTATTGGATTTCATGTAACATTCCCAGAAATGTTATTGACCTGCACTGTAATTCTGCAAATCCTCCCTCATGTCCTTAGAGAGTATAATGTGCCCCCCATGGGGATTGGGGGTATAGCTGCCCGGAATCCCTCCTTTTACCTACAGTTCTGGCACCTTGAGGTAATCAGAAAGTACAAGGGATGTGCTAGGGGATTAAGGCTGAGGACAACGTCTGATGGATTTCAATGCAAGTTTATTCGATCCGCAAAAAAAATAATGTGACCAACCGTATTGTGCAAGGGGATCGCAAAATGTGCTAGTGTGGGCGTGGCCTAGCCCTTAGCCAATGGGAGCCAAGATACAGAATGCGGAACAAGGGGATTTACCAATTATCACTCGTGTAGGGATTGGTCAGTTCCATATGTGCAGGTATGTGATCTGTCCGCACATTGCGATGGAAATCACGTGTATGGCCACCTTTACTATGTATACATGTATTACCGTATATACTCGAGTATAAACCGTCCCAAGTATAAACCGAGGTACCTAGTTTTACCTAAAAATGGAGAAAAAATTGTTTGACTCGAGTATAAACCGAGGGTGTAACCCCTACTAGTATTTGCCACTTAAGATGTTTGGAAACTACAACTCCCAGCATGCTTTATTGCTGGGAGTTGTAGTTTTCAAACATCTTAAGTGGCAAATACTTGCAAATAGGGGTAAATCCTCCTTTATTTGTGCATACAGTATGCACAAATAAAGGTTTTACTCTTATTTGTAACTATTGTGTGCCCTGGTGTCCCTGTGGTATTCGCCTACCTTGTCCGACGACCGCTCGCTCCACATCCTCTGCACTTCAGGATGATGTCACTACTCAGCGCCGCAAAGTGAGAAGCGCCGGGTAGTGATGTCATCCGGAAGCACACTAAGGATGCGGATCGCGCGGCCGCCGGACAAGGTAGGAGAAAGATTGACTCGAGTATAAACGGAGGTAAGATTTTAAGATTTTCAGGCTTTTTTAAAGCCTGAAAACCTCGGTTTATACTCGAGTATATACGGTTCATCTACTGTCCACAGTACTGACCACTGACCTTACACACAGTAACTATGTATACAGGGACAGAAAGGAACAAGGATTTATATGGTAATATTGTTTATACTATAATGAGGGTTATACCTGTAACATATCAGTTAACCCCTTTATTACATCTACTGTCCACTGTACTGACCACTGACCTTACACACAGTAACTATGTATACAGGGACAGAAGAGGAACAAGGATTTATATGGTAATATTGTTTATATATAATGAGGGTTATACTGTAACATATCAATTAACCACTGTCCACAGTACTGACCACTGACCTTACACACATTAACTATGTATACAGGGACAGAAAGGAACAAGGATTTATATGGTAATGGGTTACCGAAATCGAAGGCTACATTCGAGGTTTACCAAATTCGAACGGCACATTCATTAATTATTGAATTTTTGATAGTTATCGAAGTTATTGTCGGCAAGTTCGGAAAACTGAACTAGTTTGGATAGTTCGAGTTCATCCAAATTCAGAATGTTCGCCCCAACTCAGGTCCACTGGGTCCATCACTAATGTATTATAAGGGATAATTGAAGGGATCACCATGTATTATATGGGATAATGTATGTCGTAGAAAAAAACAGACTATTGAGAGAAGCAACCTGACAAGTTTATTTGATAAAGACAGACATAGACACAAATACTTGGAAGCAGCTCCCACCCAGGCAGCAACAGCTGTCAACTGTCCAGGGGAGAGAGCGAGCGTACGAATGGAACAGCTTATATAGGGTTTAACATGTATACATAAAAGGCCATAGTTTATTTATTGCTTCCGCAGTCATTGAAGAGGCGAGACATTGTTACCCTTGCACAGCATGATTAGACACACCAATTACTTAAGACATGCATAACTAAAGATTATATTTTCCATACAATGGTCAGTTCATATTTACACATGTACTACAGTCATTGATCATTTTTAGGTTCATCTTTCTGACAAGTTCATCCGTTGTGAACTCTCAGTCAACCCTGTTTGTCCCATTTACGACTTTTATGAATACACCAGTTGTTGCCACTTTTGCTGACACACTTACTGACCTTCCCTTTACCTTAACACATGAATTTATCCTTCTTACATAAAAACTTCCCTAACAATGTATCCCCTACTGTAAATTATAAGGATATTAGAAGTCACTGAGGAGTTCTGTGTCTATATATAGGTACAAGGACACAGACTGAGTTATACAGGGAACTCTGGGTACCACTCATGTATATAAGGGATAATGTATCCCCTACTGTAAATTATAAGGATATTAGAAGTCACGAGGAGTTCTGTGTCATATAAAGGTACAAGGACACGACTGAGTTATACAGGGAACTCTGGGTACCACTCATGTATTATAAGGGATAATGTATCCCCTACTGTAATTATAGGATATTAGAAGTACTGAGGATTTCTGTCATATAAAGGTACAAGGACACAGACTGAGTTATACAGGGAACTCTGGGTACCACTCTTTATTATAAGGGATAATGTATCCCTACTGTAAATTATAAGGATATTAGAAGTAACTGAGGAGTTCTGTGTCCATATAAAGGTACAAGGACACAGACTGAGTTATACAGGGAACTCTGGGTACCACTCTGTATTATAAGGGATAATGTATCCCTACTGTAAATTATAAGGATATTAGAAGTCCTGAGGAGTTCTGTGTCCATATAAAGGTACAAGGACACAGACTGAGTTATACAGGGAACTCTGGGTACCACTCGTGTATTATAAGGGATAATGTATCCCCTACTGTAAATTATAAGGATATTAGAAGTCACTGAGGAGTTCTGTGTCTATATAAAGGTACAAGGACACAGACTGAGTTATAGAGGTCAGATTTACATATCTATTTTAACTGCTACTGACTGCTATTGGTTATTATAATACATTTCATACATATCTCTATTATTATCCATTTAGAGATGGATCGTTACCACACTTAGTTGTGCCCAGTCAGCCAGTGGCGCTCATTTTTTTTAAAATACCCCTGGCCTCAGCACAGATACCTTGCACTTTATGTCCAGGGGGCAACCTTAAATATTGAGGCGCTTTCAGCCTCCCAGCTAACGGGGTCTTGGATATTAGTAAAGCAAGTGTTGATAGATATGGGTATCTGTGCTCGTTCATCGGGCATCTTGAATACGGAGATTAACTGATACAATGACCGCCGATAATTCTCAATAGATAACGAGGCTGAATTAAGCATTAAAGGGCATGTCCACCCCCAAAACTATAATCCCCCAACTACTGGCCCCACCATGTAGTGTAGTTTAAAGGCTATGTCCAGCCTGAAAAAAATTTTTTAATATATGGTCCCCCCTGGGCTCCCAGCCCCAACCGCTATAATTTTTTTTTTAGAAAGCCCCCCAAACTCTACTTACCTCCCCTCGATCCTCCGCCGCGCTCCCGGGCCCTCTGCTTGCAAGGAAATGCAAGCAGAGGGGGCGGGACCGGCAGCCGGTCTGTGATTGGCTGAGCGGCAGCCAATCACAGGCGCGGCTGCGGCCGCTCACTTCGCCGGAGGAAAGAGGAGAGGTAAGTAAGAGTTTGGGGAGCTTTCTAAAAAAAAAAAATATGCGGTTGGGGCTGGGAGACATGGGGGAGCACAATATTAAGGGGGAATTGAGCTAGGGGGAGGGATAGTAGAACGGAGGGAGAGGGAGGGAGAGGGAGGGGGAGGGAGGGGGGGAAGGGCTGCAGTAAGCATGGCAAAAATCTACTGAGGCCAGCTAGCAGGCAGTGTCCTATATGGACTTGCTAGCCTCCTGGTAGTCATTTTTTGGGACTTGGGGGGACTACAGGAGAACCCTATGGAGAGGGATGTGAGGTAAGGATTAAACTACACTATATGGTGGGGCCAGTAGTTGGGGGGATTATAGTTTTGGGGGTGGACATGCCCTTTAATGCTTACCTCATGTCGTGGAAAAACAAAACTAAGAGAGAACAATCTGATGAAAAAGAAGAACAAGTTTATTCCATAAAGACAGACATAACATATATACTTGCAAGCAGCTCCCACCTAGACAGCAACGGTTGTCAACTGGCCAGGGGAGAGAGCGAGTGTACAACTGAAATAGCTTATATAGGGTTTACATGGTGATCTCATTGATAAAGGCATAGATTGTTTATGCTGCTGTAATTATATAAAAGCAAGGCATTGTTATATTTGTATAGCATGCTTAGATACGTTAATCTGTTTACAGCGAATATAATTAGGGGTGATGTTCCCCGTACAATGGTTAGTACTTACTTACACATGTACTAGGACGAGCTACTGCCATAAATCATAACAATGTTCATATTTCTGACAGTTTCATGCTGACCATAACCCACGGCCAACCCTAATTGATTCATTTATAGTTTTCCTGAATGAATTATCTGTGTCCTGCTGGATGACATACTTATTAACCCTCTCCCTTACCATATCCCATGACCTCATCCTTCTTACATTAAGATTTTCTTTACTTTGTTAACCCCTTCCCTTACATCATGAAAACTTCCCTTGCACCTCACATCCCAGCTCCATATGGTTCTCCTGTAGTCCCCCCCAAAGTCCCAAAAACTGCCCACCAGGAGGATAACAGAGTCCATATAGGACTCTGCCTCCTACCTGGCCTCCGGGAGAAGTTTGGCATGCGTACTGCAGCCCTTCTCCCCCTCCCTCCCCCTCCCTCTCCCTCCCGATTAGGATTCCCTCCCCCTAGTGTAAATCCCTTTAGCTATATGCTTGCCCCTGCCCCAACCGCTATATTTATATGTTTAGAAAGCTCCTCAAACTTTACTTACCTCTCCTCTTTCCTCCGCCGAAATGAGCTGCCGGCAGCCACATCCGTGATTGGCTGCCGCTCAGCCAATCACAGACGCGACTGCCGGTCCCGCCCCTCTGCTTGCATTTTCTCTCAAGCAGAGGGCCGGGAGCGCAGGTAAGTAGAGTTTGGGGCACTTTCTAAACATATAAATATAGCGGTTGGGGCTGGGCTGGCAGGGGGAATACTATATCAAAAAATGAATTTTAGGGCGGACATGCCCTTTAAAGACCTTCTTGTTATCAGCAGAGCCCTGAGACCGATTGTTATGCCAAAGTTGGAACTTTCAGCCGCTGTAAGCAAGACGATCAAGACCCATCGCAACATCGCGCCAGCTGTATCAAGAGGAAGAAGTAGATTAAGTAAACATACGAGGGTTATATCATTGTCATAAACAGAAATTGAGGAACTAAGACAATGCAATGTCAGGTTGTCCAATTGTTTTATTACGAGAAGGATTAATAGAAATAAAATAAGGTATTTGTACATTAATACTAAGTAAATAATTCATTCAAATGTAACCAGCGGGGGAAAAAACGGTGGTTCAGTTTGTATTCGAATGTAGATTATTGAGCTCGTAGCATCTGTTATAATCTAGGCAATTATGATGTCTGTCAGGACAGTGTGCAGTGACTTGGCAAGAATGGGTTAACTATTGGTACTTGGTCTTGCAAAGGGCCAATAAAAATACCATTCCACCCTGGAACAGTCCTATTGTTTATATTACGATTAGTGAAGCATGGAACCAGATCTCCTTTTCCAGACAATGTGGGGCCGAACCATGTATCTGGAATTCTCTTCAGCTAGGGGTCTGGTAGGTACCCTAAGAGGTCATTTTAAGGGCAACCATACATGGAAAATAAATATATTTCGGTATTGGAATATGTAAGACAGAAACCAATAAATTTATTTGTGAATGGGAAGATAGGCCCATTAAAATGATACCCAACATGGAGACCTTATTCCCGCCAAGGAGAGTTACTAATATCTGGGAAATATGGATTACACACAGGTCATGTTTGGTATTGGAGGAATTGATAATTAATACAGGAGAGGAATATGTGGTCAATATCCCAGTACAATGTACATATCTACATTTAAATGGAATCTGTCTAACTGAGGGGGAATGAATGCTTTTGGCTATTCGTAAATCTGGACATTCCTAGACACTCCCACCTCATGCATAGCCCAGGAAGGGGGGGGTTTAACAAGGGGTTTCAAAATCCTTATAGCCCCTATAACTGTGTTCATACTGAGGGGACATGCTATAACCGTGTGTATGAACCCGATGTTTCTTCCCGCCCCGGGATACAGGACTTCTTCTAGTGAGTAGGGTCTGTGAATATTTTTATCATTTTTATTTTATATAACTGTTGTACCTATTGTATATCATTTTATTTGTAAGGGAAGTTTTTATGATCAAAGGATGAATTCATAATGTAAGGGAAGTTTTATGTAAAAAGGATGAAGTCATAGGTTGAGGTGAAAGAGAGGGCCAATAAGTATGTCATCCACTATGGTAACAGCTGGTGTGTATTCATAGAAATCATAAATGGAACAATTAGGGTTGACTGGGGTTATAATCAACATGAAACTGTCAGAAGGATGAACATAAAATGATTAATAACAGTAGCTTATCCTGTAGTACATGTGTAGATAAGTACTAACCATTGTATGGGGAATATAATCTTAGTTATGCACGTCGTAAATAATTGGTGTGTCTAATCATACTGTACAAATGTAACAATGTCTTGCTTCTTAGATAATTGCAGTAGCATAAATAATATACGGTATGCCTTTTCTTAATGAACACATTTGCAAAACCCTATATAAGCTGTTCCATTCGTACGCTCGCTCTCTCCCCTGGACAGTTGACAGCCGTTGCTGCCTGGGTGGGAGCTGCTTCCAAGTATTTGTGTTTGTGTCTGTCTTTATCAAATAAACTTGTTCTTCTTTTTCATCAGATTGCTCCTCTCAATAGTCTGTTTTTCTACGACATTATTATAACACCATTTTCTTTTATTTTTGTATTATATGCACTGTCCACCTTTTATAATATTAAATCTAAAATTTAATAAGTTTTGTCTTTGATGCTCTAAAAGAACTCCGTAAGCCTCTGATAAGTTTATATGTGTTTGAATGGAGTGTGCAGTGTAAATGCTAATTAACTCTGTGACTGCTTGTGAAGGACTGATGCTAATTAACCAGTTAGTTGCTGGAGTGAATGGTGTAGTGTTAACCATTTAGCTGTCAGGACAGGGGTGTGCATAGTCAGTCAAGAGTCAAGAGTCTTTTTGGGGCGTCTTTAAGGCCATAACTTAAAGTGGTGGCAGCGAGTACCGATTGATTGGTCAGATCACGTGCCCAGCGAACTGGTGTTCGTGACAATGTCATTTTATAAAGCGTATTTTTGTGTTACTCTAATCCTATAAGTAGGGGAAATTATGATCCATCTGTTGAGTGCACATGGGTAGACATTTCTAAATATTGTATTGAGGGTATAAACCTATGAAATGTTTGAGTTATATGATGTAATGATTAAGGCAGGAGAGAAACCACGTCAGAAATAAAATACCCTGCCAAACAAACACATCCATCTACATTCATGTGTAAGGACCACAGAGACATACAGAGGCCCTTGGGATTATGGGATCTGACAGGATCTTTAAGGATTCTTAAAGTCCTTCTTAACACAATCGTGTATAGTGGCCACACACGTAGCAATATTATTGTAGCCTCACGCACTATAATTACGAGGGACCTGGCAATGGAATCTGACGAATCAATTGGTCCGATTTCTTTATTATAGCATTTACTGTATGGCCAAACATCTCGGACAAGACCGGAGATTCAATAAAAGTTATCGTTAAAAATGTTGCTGATTTTGCTCCAACCAATCAGATCTTATATAACATTTGAAAGCTAACATCTGATTGGTTAGGGCAAAATAAGCAAAGGATCCAATTCAAGCTGCTCTCTATTACCCTGTATGTAATGTATGACTATGTAATTGTAAAGCGCCACAATGATGTTATATCTTATTATTATCGCTATATAAATCCATAATAATAATAATAATAATTAGCACCATTTTTAACAATAAGGACTTTTATTGAATCTCCCTGAAAGTGTTACAAGTTACAGTTGAAAATGAAGGAAGTTGGTGGCGGGTAAAAGGTTAATTCCTATTTACAATCCGGGGAGAAGGATTTATGACAGGAGGCTATGAAGATACGTTTATCAGTTTATTGAATGAATGAACCATTGTCCTTGGACTAAATGGGTGAAGCGCAGTGGTGTAACTAGGGATCACTGGGGGCCCCCCAGCAAAACTATGATGGGGCCCCTATCTGTGCTTCATCCACAGTGATTTTCTGGGAGGAGGTTATACCTCTTATAATAAAAATATGAAGATGGGGCCCCCTTGGCTCCTGGCCCCGCTGTGGTTGCTTCCCTCTATTTATGCCCCTGGGTGAAGGAAGTTTACATGATCATCTCGTGTATATCTTATAATTAAAGGGCACGTTCACCCTCTCAAGTGAAAAAATCATATATAGGTAAATTACCATTTAAAACTATAATAGTTAGAAACGACGTAGGGATAGTAGTGGAAACTATAATTCACCCCAACTATCACTGTACAGTTTTGTTGTTGATCTGCCCCCTATTTCATTAGATATCCAATCTGAAACATCTTACGTTTTAGCATTTCTGTAAGCAGTTTTGCTGTAGCTGGAATGGTTTGACAGTAGGTGTGCTGTATACTGTATGCAGTATTGACAGTTGGTGTGCTGTATACTGTATGCAGTATTGACAGTTGGTGTGCTGTATACTGTATGCAGTATTGACAGTTGGTATGGGGGAAAATAGTCAGGTCAGTGGTCAGAGCCTGGGCAAAACAAGTACTGTATTGAAGGCATGCAGCAACACACACAACTCAAAATAGTGCTACTTACATGTATTTATTTATAGATTAAGATGACGCAAAGTAATTTTTTCAGTATATATACACTTTAATGTCTGACACAGAGAGTAACAGTCAAATGAAATCAAAGAGTCACATAGGAATATCTAATCGGTGGGCTGGACTGGACTGTTGGGGCCTACCAGGAAATCTAAGACCAGGGGTCCACCAGGACAAGTTTAGGGACCCACCTAATATTTCCTATCTCTATTATCCCCATTTACATATCTCTTACCCCAACCGACTACTATTGTTTATTATAATACATTTCGTATCTCTATTATCTCCATTTACATATCTATCTTACCCCTACCGACTCCTATTGTTTATTATAATACATTTCATATCTCTATTATCCCCCATTTAC
The DNA here is from genome assembly GCA_019447015.1 of Hymenochirus boettgeri. Lineage (NCBI taxonomy): Eukaryota > Metazoa > Chordata > Amphibia > Anura > Pipidae > Hymenochirus > Hymenochirus boettgeri. Next base: position 13,549,852 of record CM033471.1, on the reverse strand, counting down.
ATATCTATCTTACCCCTACCGACTCCTATTGTTTATTATAATACATTTCGTATCTCTATTATCCCCATTTACATATCTATCTCACCCTTACCGATTCCTATTGTTTATTATAATACATTTCATATCTCTATTATCCCCCATTTACATATCTATCTTACCCCTACCGACTCCTATTGTTTATTATAATACATTTCGTATCTCTATTATCTCCATTTACATATCTATCTTACCCCTACCGACTCCTATTGTTTATTATAATACATTTCATATCTCTATTATCCCCATTTACATATCTATCTCACCCCTACCGACTCCTAATTGTTTATTATATACATTCGTATCTCTTTATCCCATTTACATATCTATCTCACCCCACCGATCCTATTGTTTATTTAAATACATTTCATATCTCTATTATCCATTTACATATCTATCTCACCCCTACCGATCCTATTGTTTATTATAATACATTTCGTATATCTATTATCCCATTTACATATCTATCTACCCTACGATCCTATTGTTTATTTAATATATTTCATATCTCTATTATCCCATTACATATCTATCTCACCCCTACCGACTCCTATTGTTTATTATAATACATTTCATATCTCTATTATCCCCATTTACATATCTATCTTACTCCTACCGACTCCTATTGTTTATATAATACATAATACTCACTATCCCCATTTACATATCTATCTCACCCTTACCGACTCCTATTGTTTATATATACATTTCATATCTCTATTATCCCCATTACATATCTATCTCACCCTACCGACTCCTATTGTTTATTATATACATTTCAATCTCTATATCCCCATTTACATATCTATCTTCACCCTACCGACTCTATGTTATTATAATACATTTCATATCTCTATTATCCCCATACATATCTATCTCACCCTACCGACTCCTATTGTTTATTATAATACATTTCATATCTCTATTATCCCCATTTACATATCTATCTCACCTTACCGATCCTATTGTTTATTATAATACATTTCATATCTCTATTATCCCCATTTACATATCTATCTCACCCTTACCGACTCCTATGTTTATTATAATACATTTATATCTCTATTACCCCATTTACAATCTATCTTCCCCTACCGACTCCTATTGTTATTTAAATACATTTCATATCTCTATTATCCCATTTACATATCTATCTCACCCCTACCGACTCCTATTGTTATTATAATACATTTCGTATCTCTATTATCCCCATTTACATATCTATCTCACCCCTACCGACCCCTATTGTTTATTATAATACATTTCGTATCTCTATATCCCCATTTACATATCTATCTACCCCTACCGACTCCTATTGTTTATTATAATACATTTCATATCTCTATTATCCCCATTTACATATCTATCTTACCCCTACCGACTCCTATTGTTTATTATAATACATTTCGTATCTCTATTATCCCCATTTACATATCTATCTCACCCCACCGATTCCTATGTTTTTATAATACATTTCATATCTCTATTATCCCCATTACATATCTATCTCACCCTTACCGACTCCTATTGTTTATTATAATACATTTCATATCTCTATTATCCCCATTTACATATCATCTCACCTACCGATCCAGTGTTATTAAATACATTCATATCTCTATTATCCCCATTACATATCATCTCACCCTACCGACTCCTACGTTATGTATATAATACATTTCATACTCATATCCCAACAATCTATCTACCCCTACCGACTCCTATTGTTTATTATAATACATTTCATATACTCTATTATCCCCCATTTACATATCTATCTTACCCTACCGACTCCTATGTTTTTATATACATTTAGTTATCTCTATTATCCCCATTACATATCTATCTCACCCTTACCGATTCCCATTGTTTATTATAATACATCATATCTCTAATCCCCATTTACATATCTATCTTACCCCTACCGACTCCTATTGTTTATTATAATACATTTCGTATCTCTATTATCCCCATTTACATAGCTATATTATTAAGTCTAACCTTTCAGGGGTTTGCTTGTGGGTTATTTAGGAAAATGACATCACAGTATGGAATGTTATATAATGAATAACACATGGTGGACATAACACATTGTAAATGCATTAGAAAGAAACGTGATAGCGTCGAATGGATATACATATGGACCCCAGAGCTTTCCTTAGACGTTCCATCCGAACCTTGTGGTCCTGTATAAAAGCTTTGGAGCCTTGGAGCCCATACATTTTAACTCAATGGTTACTATCCGCATACATTTTATTAGGGCATTATCATGCATTATTATTAATTATATTAGGGACCCCCGGTGACCACCTGTCAGTTCGTACACACGCACAATGTGTAATCGGCCCGTTTATGGGCACTTTCGTTTAGGGATCGTTGCCAGACCCGCCGGGCGGATCTCCAAACGAGCGGCCATTTCGGCCGATAAAGTGCCCATGCAAGGGCCGATTATTGCCCAAAATGGCCATTCCTACACATTGTGTGTCACGGGACGGCGCCAGCTATTGCACATGTGTACGAACCTTTACTGTCCCTGTATTTACATTTCAGCAGTTTTCTCTATTTTCTTGGGTGAATGTGCTGGGGTCCTATGGGGGATTCCCCTGTAACCATGTAGATCAGTCCGATACTTTATCCAATCAAAATGAATGTTACAAGACAGGAAATCCCATCTGTAAGGCAATAACAGTTAAACTGGCACACCGTTTAACTGGCGCCTTGGCAAAGAGAGTCAGTGACGTGCGGGCAGGTTGGTTATTTCTCATTCATTTAACTATTGACCAGATATATCTGTTTGTGGGGTTCAAAGGGTTACCACGATTTGTTACCCCTGTTATAGGGTTTCCAGATTACCTGCTGATTGTAGGACGCTCTTAATAAATGCAGTTAGCAGGGCTGCACTGATTGCATTAAACTGCATTACTGCTGACTCAGCCTTGCTGCATGTGATTTTAATAGGTGTCCTCTGATTTTTCACTGATCTGGAAACCCTACCCCTGTATGAATGTCACCCGGAGACCATATTGATAAGTGTAGCATATTATGAGAAGGCACAAGGGCAGTAACGGGCAACTAGCATATGGGGTGTAACACGTTCCAATTTACTGAGGCTTCACACAAGGTTATATAGGCAAAATGACATGACAATATTAGGGAAAAAAACATACCGTGAATACATGAAAATAACAAACATGATGAATATGTTGTGTAAGCTACAAATAACAGTCAGGGTTATTCAATAAAACTTATTATAGTTTAAAATGGTGCTAATTTTGCCCCAACCAATCAGGTGTTAGCTTTCAAATGTTAAATAAGTTCTGATTGGTTGGGGCAAAATTAGCACCATTTTAAACGATAAGAACTTTTACTGAATAAACCTGATGGTGCGGAAAACTCCCTATGTCCGTCAAAGATAAATTCCCCTAAAACTCTGACTTCCATACGTCCTTGAACTGATGACAAGCTCTCCCAAGTGTCCTTGGCTGTTTTCCCAGGAACATCACGATTAGGTATTAGCTTTACTGTTCTGGTATTATTAGGTTTCTTTTCTAAACCTTTCTTAATATTAATATTTGAAATATAATTCTAGTTAACCCATTAGCTACTGAAATTATCCTGATATATGCTTTATTGAAGCAATGTTATTAACCATATTAGAGACCCCTGGTGTCCACCTGTCACTGTTGTATTCAGTTAGATCAACTGGACTTGAAGTATATAAGTACTTGAATATTACAGATATACAGTAACCTGGATGAATGAATATTACAGAATACAGTTAACGGATGAAGAATGCGATATTACAGATATACAGTTAACCTGATGAATGAATATTACAGATATACCGTGACCTGGATGATGAAATATACACATATACAGTAACCTGGATGAATGAATATTACAGATTATACCGTGACCGTGGATGGATGAATATTACAGATATACAGTAACCTGGATGAATGAATATTACAGATATACAGTAACCTGGATGATGAATTTACAGATATACCGTGACAGGATGGATGAATATTACAGATATACCATGACCGGATGGATGAATATGTACAGATATACCGGACGGATGGAGAATATTACAGATATACCGTGACCTGGATGGATGAATATTACAGATATACCGTGACCTGAGGATGAATTACAGATATACCGTGACCTGGATGGATGAATATTACAGATATACGTGACCTGGATGGATGAATATTACAGATATACCATGACCTGGATGTGGATGAATATTACAGATATACCGTGACCTAATGATGAATATTACAGATATACCGTGACCGGATGGATGAATATTACAGATATACCGTGACCTGGATGGATGAATATTACAGATATACCGTGACCTGGATGAATGAATATTACAGATATACCGTGACCTGGGTGGATGAATATTACAAGAATACCGTGACCTGGAGGATGAATATTACAGATATACCGTGACTGAATGGATGAATATTACAGATATACCGTGACCGGATGGATGAATATTACAGATATACCGTGACCTGGATGGATGAATATTACAGATATACCGTGACCTGGATGATGAATGAATATACAGATATACCGTGACCTGGATGGATGAATATTACAGATAACCGTGACTGATGATGAATATTACAGATATACCGACCTGGATGGATGAATATTACAGATATACCGTGACCTGGATGAAGAATATTACAGATATACAGTGACCTGGATGGATGAATATACAGATATACCGTGACCTGGATGGATGAATATTACAGATATACCGTGACCTGGATGAATGAATATTACAGATATACCGTGACCTGGATGGATGAATATTACAGTATCCGTGACCTGGATGGAATGAAAATACAGATATTACCGTGACCTGGATGGATGAATTTACAGATATACCGTGAATGGATGGATGAATATTACAGATATACCGTGACCTGGATGAATGAATTTACAGAATACCGTGACCTGGATGGAGAATATTACAGTATACCGTGAACTGATGGATGAATATACAGATATACCGGTGACCTGGATGGATGAATATTACAGATATACCGTGACCTGGATGGAGAATATTACAGATAACCGTGACCTGGATGAATGAATATACAGATAACGTGACCTGGATGAATGAATATTACAGATATACAGTAACCTGGATGAATGAATATTACAGATATACGTGACCTGGATGATGATATTACAGATAACCATGACCTGGAGGATGAAATTACAGATATACCAGACCTGGATGGATGAATATTACAAATATACCGTGACCTGAATGAATGAATATTACAGATATACCGTGACCGGATGGAGGATATTACAGATATCCGTGACCTGGATGGATGAATATTACAGATATACCGTGACCTGGATGAATGAATATTACAGATATACCGTGACCTGGATGGAGAATATTACAGATATACCATGACCTGGATGGATGAATATTACAGATATACCGTGACCTGGATGAATGAATATACAAGATATACCGTGACCTGGTATGAATGAATATTACAGATATACTGACCTGGATGGTGAATATTACAAATATACCGTGACCTGAATGAATGAATTTACAGATAACCGTGACGTGGATGGATGAATATTACAGATATACCGTGACCTGGATGAATGAATATTACAGATATACAGTAACCTGGATGGATGAATATTACAGATATAACATGACCTGATGGATGGAATTACAGATATACCGTGACCTGGATGAATGAATATTACAGATATACCTGACCTGGATGAATGAATATTACAGATATACCGGTGACCGGATGGATGAATATACAGATATACCGTGACCTGGATGAATGAATTTACAGATATACCGTGACTGGATGGATGAATATTACAGATATACCGTGCCTGGATGGATGATATTACAGATATACCGTGACCTGGATGAATGAATATACAGATATACCGTGACCTGGATGGATGAATATTACAGATATACCGTGACCTGGTGGATGATGAAATTACAGTATACCTGACCTGGATGTAATGAATTACAGATATACCGTGACCTGGATGGATGAATATTACAGATATACCGTGACCTGGATGGATGAATATTACAGATATACCGTGACCTGGATGGATGAATTTTACAGATATACCGTGACCTGGATGGATGAATATTACAGATATACCATGACCTGGATGGATGAATATTACGATATACCATGACTGATGGATGAAATTACAGATATACCGTGACCTGGATGAATGAATATTACAGATATACCATGACCTGGATGGAGGATATTACAGATATACCGACGGAGTGAATATACAGATAACTGACTGAGAATGAAATTAGATACCGTGACCTGATGATGAATATTACAGAATACGTGACCTGGATGAATGAATATTACAGATATACCGTGACCTGGATGGATGAATATTACAAGATATACCGTGACCGGGGATGAATATTACAGATATACCGTGACCTGGGGGATGAATATTACAGATATACCGTGACCTGGATGGATGAAATATTACAGATATACGGTGACCTGATGGATGAATATTACAGATATACCGTGACTGGATGGATGATGAATATACAGATATACGTGACCTGAGGGATGAATATTACATATACCGTGACCTGGATGAATGAATATTACAGATATACCGTGACCTGGATGGATGATATTACAGATATACGTGACCTGGATGAATGAATATTACAGATTAGACGTGACCTGGATGAATGAATATTACAGATATACGCGTGACCTGGATGAATGAATATTACAGATATACGGTGACCTGGATGAATGAATTTACAGATATACCTGACCTGGATGGATGAATATTACAGATATACCGTGACCTGGATGAATGAATATTACAGTATACCGTGACCTGGATGGATGAATATTATAATATACAGATACCGTGACCTGGATGAATGAATATTACAGATATACCGTGACTGGGTGGATGAATATTACAGATATACCGTGACCTGGATGAAATGAATATTACAGATATACCGTGACCTGGATGGATGAATATTACAGATATACCGGACCTGGATGAAGAATATTACAGATATACCATGCCGGATGGAATGAAATAACGATATAACCGTGACCTGGATGAATGAATATTACAGATATACGTTACCTGGATGGATGAATACAAGATATACCGTGACCTGGATGATGAATTACAGATATACCGTGACACTGGATGGAATGAATATACAGACTATACGTGACTGGATGGAATGAATATTACAGATATACCGTGACCGGATGAATGAATATACAGTATACCGTGATGGATGAATGAATATTACAGATATACCGTGACCTGGATGGATGAATATTACAGATATACCGTGACCTGGATGGATGAATATTACAGATATACCGTGACCTGGATGTAAGGCAGATACAGATATACCGTGACCTGGATGGATGAATATTACAGATATACCGTGACCTGGATGAATGAATATTACAGATATACCGTGACCTGGATGGATGGATGAAGATACAGAATACATGACCTGGATGGATGAATATTACAGATATACCATGACTGGATGAAGTATATTACAGATATACCGTGACCTGGATGGATGAATATTACAGATATACCGTGACCTGGATGATGAATATTACAGATATACCGTGACTGGAGTGGATGATTACAGATATCCGTGACCTGGATGGATGATATTACAGATATACCGTGACCTGGTGAAATGAATATTACAGATATACCTGACTGGATGGATGAAATTACGAAATACCGTAACCTGGATGAATGAATATTACAGATATACCGTGACCTGGATGGATGAATATTACAGATATACCGTGACCTGGATGGATGAATATTACAGATATACCGTGACTGGAGGAATGAATATTACAGATATACATGGACCTGGATGAAGAATATTACAGATATACCGTGACCTGGATGAATGAATATTACAGATATACCGAACCTGGATGAATGAATATTACAGATATACGTACCTGGATGATGAATATACAGATATACCGTGACCTGGATGGATGAATCATTACAGATATAACCGTGACCTGGATGGATGAATATACAGATATACCGTGACCTGGAATGAATGAAATTACAGATATACCGTGAACTGGATGAATGAATATTACAGATATACCGGACCTGAGTGATGAATATTACAGATATACCGTGACCTGGATGAATGAATATTACAGATATACCATGACTGGATGGATGAATATTACAGATATACCATGACCTGGATGGAATGAATATTACAGATATACCGGACCTGGATGAATGAATATTACAGATATACCTATGACCTGGATGAATGAATATTACAGATATACCGTGACCTGGATGAATGAATATTACAGATATACCGTGACCGGATGGATGAATATTACAGATATACAGTGACCTGGATGAATGAATATTACAGATATACGTGACCTGGATGGAGAATATTACAGAGAACCTGACCTGGATGGATGAATATTACAGATATACCGTAACCTGGATGAATGATAACCTCCACAAGCATATTGACCAGATGTAAGGGAATTCAGGTGAAGGTCGGACATTTCCTCTTGTAATTCTGATGGAGATTTCTAGGTCTGTGTAGCAATGAGAAAGTCTTGTGTTCAGGATGTAAAACTGGTTACCTGCTGCAGTTAAACAATGAGATCTAAAGGCCTCAATTACACTCGTAAACAGCCCTACCTGGGAAAGTAAAGTTGTCCCTTTACTATGTTAATTATCAGCCCAGGGTGTGAAAGTCAACACTGGCTCCATGTTCTCATCACCCTATAACAGGGCCTTTGATATACAAGTCGCCTTGCTAATGAGGGTCTGTACAGGACGGAGTCTCGTCTGTGTTGCTTTTAATGCTGTGCAAGGAGGGTCCAAGAAATTGGGCCACTTGTACTTCTTTGTTAAAGTCAGAGAAATGGAAGCCAAATATGAGGGTTGGCCATAGGTCACAGCTGGAGCTGTGGGTAAAACAAAACATCTGTAGACGGACAGGACACCATGTTCAGAGACAGTAGATAAGAGACAGTAGATAAACGTGCTTATGTAGTCACCCCCCCGATAGACAGAGCTTGCAAGGGGGTGTGGTCGGTCCCCCTAACTTCTCCACCGAGCCCCACTTGTTCAATATAAAACTATTGCAAGTCACCAAGTTCTGGTATATGTGGATGCACTATATATGAATGATATTGCTCTGTGTCGATATGTGAACACCTGGAAGGGTCAGGACAGTATGACATAAAGCAGATAAGGAAATAAATGCAAATCAGCAGATGTTCCAGCACGTGGGATGGACGTAATTATTCTGTTTACTCTGGAAAGCAAAGTCCAATAATAAACGGAGAAAAAAGTAAAATTCCCATTTCACTCCTTGCGGACTATGAATTAAACCAAATACGATTGGCTAGAGAGTTATGAATCGTAATGTAACCGCCGGGTATTTTATTTGGGCCAGGGCCATTCGGACATCAGGGTCCCATTGAAGACTATGACGTATCTGAAATTCCTTACATCTAAATATTGCGCAGGTAACATAATTCAATTATACGATACCTTACAGTTATCAACCTATGATACTTTATTGGCTATTTATTAACTTATAGCCATACATTTTTCATTTTGGCTACATTTTCGATTCAGGATGAAAGGACGATCGGACGTGTCGGTAAATCATGGCCGATCATGTGGTTCCCTATGGAACCACATGATTGCTTGCGCGAACTGTCGGCCAGTCATTTATCATTTGTTCCGGCCGAGCGATCGCTTGTAGCGAACGCCCAGTCGGTACAAATAGTCCGTTCGTCTATACCCAGCCTAAGTGAGTCTACTTTGGTGCCCTCTTCCAAACTCATATAGAAAAGATAATCAATGCACATTCCTAGGCCCCATACAATATCATATTATCTGCACACTGGCATACTTTATAAACATAGAAAAGATAATCAATGCACATTCCTGGGCCCCATACAATATCATATTATCTGCACACTGGCATACTTTAAAAACAAAGGGGTTTTAGTATACATTACTGTGATCACATGAATGAAAAGCCTTCCAACCACGTCAAGGTAACCCCAGTCTGGAAGGTCCTAACTTCTAACCTTTTCAATTTCTTTTACTTCAATTACGATTAGCAAACTTTTGCATTTCTCATAGTTGTGCACTGGATCCATATAACAGGCTCTCTCACTTCCCCCCAGCCCTTTGGCTTTTTAAAATGAGGGAAGAGGCCATCCAGTGTTTTATTTTAAAGGCATAGGACCTTATAAATGTTTGACCAGATCAGTTGCACTTCCGCTAAATGTAGTTGTAAATTAGCCTAATTGGAGTGCTTCCACAATTCTTGTATTGTATCTCTTCCAAACTCGATCTCCCCCTTCTCCAATCTGTCGTTTCGGTCACCTTGTATTCACACCGAGAGTACAGCGCACTGTATTGTACAAAATGAAGGTCATCCTATCACCTCTGTGTATTCATGGTGAAAATACAAAGTGTCAGAAAAGACTAAACTGAGCAAAAATGATTACACTGTATGTACACAACAAGACTGTAGGGAACTAGACTGGGCACTTTGAATTGCGCCCTAGCGGATCCCCTGTGCCTAGAAACGTCCGTCTACCAACTGGAGAATTTAGAATTTTGCACCTCTTACAATAGAGGCCACATCTGTCTAAAACCGCTGGCATTTTATTACTAGAAGGTGGTCAAGTGTTATAACGTTTACCCCACAGAAAAGCCAAACTCTGCAGGGTCCTAAACGTTTGTTTTACCTTTAACATAGGAGGGAAGTATTTATTATGTATATCCCAACTTCTGTAAGCCCCATTACACAGTTACAGGGGATGCAAACTATTCCAATTCCTATGCGGCGTACGTGACTGCCATAGGGTGGGGAGTCCCAGCACAGGGGTGTTTCCCGGGTTATCAATAGTGAATGGGTGGGACGTCTCTGCTGAAGGAAGATAAAAACCTGAAAAAACAAAACAATTTCATAAATCAGCAATAGTAAAATAATAAAATATATAGCAAAATGGGTGAATAAAGACATATGTCCATCTAATTCAACCATCTCATCCTGTGCCCACCTAGCGATATGTACACACTTAAGGCTCATACACATTCAATTTCCAAGCGAGGAACGACCCCCGATGGCCGAACGCTACATGTGGCAAACGGCTGTTTCGGGCGAGAATCGTCCGTGTGTATGTGTTTGGTCCCATAAGGAACCGCACGATCGATCGTGATCTACCGACACGTCCGATCCGGACGGTCGCGGACAGTTCATCGATTGAAAGTGCCGTGGATCGGTTGGTTGGCTGGAAATATCTGCTGGTGTGTACCCAGCCTTAATACACATTAGTGATATTAGGTAAAGCCCGTCAGTCTACCATGGGAATTACCTAATATCGCTAATGTGTAGGGGCCGAATCCAACCGACCGCAATGCCAACGTACGTCCATGGTCGCCATTCCGGTCAGTCGGGGAAGATGGAAAATTTCAGTCTGTCACCATTAATCTGTCCCTTTAATTTAATAAGAGCCGATACCGCTGTATGGGCGATCGGTAGGGTTTAATGTGACATAAGATATCAATGTCATCTGTCAGCGCATTGCGATGTATGGCCGCCTTTAGTTACCCTTTAAATAAAACTTTTTTTTTAAATGAACTAAAGTTATTGACCAATGTACACACAGACACCAACATAGAGAAACCTTCACGGTGACATCTTGGCATTTGCACTTTTCTAACGGACTATCACATTGAACTAACTGGCACTTGCTGCCCTTATTTAACATGGCTGCCCGCGCGACGCAGGCGGCGTTCACAACCAAAACAAACGGGCGCGCCGAAAAAACGAAGCCGCGCCCACACATCACAGCCAGCCAATAAAATTCCCTAGTCTGTACACTTAGAATAAATATGGGAAGACACGTTTTAATCACCGTTTATTGGTTACTCGCGGCTATGACTATTTTCTATTGGTCGGAGGGTTCACACGCCGGCTTCCTATTGGTCAAAACTGTCCGCGCCAAGCCCACGTCCCAGTTGTTCCCCTGTGTAGGGAGCTCCGCCGCCAGTCGCTCACATGGCCGCTCGGGAGGGAGGTTGTCTGCGCTCCGTGTTCATTCAGGAAACCGCTCAATGTGAATGTAAGTCCGGTGTCTGTGTATCTACCCCCCTGGACCAGGAGGGAAGCTGCTCATGCAAAACCTCTTCTGGGTGGGGCCCTGGACCCTTTGGCTGTTTCCTCTCCACATCCTGGACCCTGGGATCTCAATTCACTTTATTATTTCTACTTTATCCAGTGATGGGATTTTCATCCAAGTAAAAGGAAGAATTGGTCATTTGGAGAAAGTTTATTTTTATTTCCTATGGGGACACATTTTATTTGGACAAGAAACAAAGTTATTATGACATCATTTATTATTATGACATCATTTATTATCATGACATCATTTGTTATGACTTCTTAAAAAAATTATTTGTATCCAGATGTGACCTATTCAGGAACCCATCACAACGTTATTTTGTTAATTGGGGGGGGGTTGTTATTTCATTATGGATCCAGTCTGTCCATTTGTGTCATAGGTGTAATATTTCCTATTACTCTAGTGTATTTGTATTTAATACAGTTGCACAACATTTTAAATGTGCAATTTTTCTCTGTCTTATTTAAATGGATTTTGTTTTCCCTCTTGTACAGATTTATTTTTTGTAAACTAACCCCCATGGATGGATTTTTGGTTTATATATAGTAAAAATATCTATGTCGGGGTCTAATGAAAAGTAGAATTTATATGGCTTAAATGTTTCCCTTACATTATACCCTCTTGAGACCCATATTCTTAAAGAATCAGGCTTGTGTAGAAAATTTACATGGAACATATTTCTGCATGCATTCTATCCAATGATCTCATTGTCATTTCTTAGAATTCAACTTTTAGCCCTTGTTGTTTTGGAAGGATTGAGATGGTCTTGTGACTTGGCTCTCGGATAAATATTCCATGTTGTCTGGGCTTGTTTATAATAGGCATACTCCATTCTACTAGTGAACATCCATCATTTGTTGTTAGTTTAATCAAACCTAGTACCAGAGGTGAAAACGTGAGTTTATATTTTTCAACCTCGCACCTTTTTTATTTAACTTTTTGTATTCATTACAGTGAAGGGTATTTTAATGGACCGTAGTTCTAAAGAAAATATTTGTATTTGTTTATTTTAGTTCTCTGTTTTCTGAGAAAAAATCACCAGGGGGTGCAATTTAGCAGGACACTAAAAATGACTTCATTTATACCCCTTTCTTATATTCCTTTTGTGAGGTAGGCTAGGACTCTAAAGCTGGGTACACACGATGAGATATTTCGGTCCGATTGACCGATAGTTCAGTGTATCGGTCGATCGGACCGAAATTATCGCATCCGAATGTGCCCATGTCCGATCGACCATTCGTCCGTGCTATACAAACCTCATGTACACACAAAACAGTGATTTTTGAAGTATGAAAGTGTGAAATGTGAATAATTTAGTATACTTAATTGGGCCATTTATAATCCACCTGAAGGAGGCATGGGTACCTGGGGCATGCTGTCAGCCCAGCTATCTTTGATGACTGATTTCCGCCATTATAATTTTTCTTCTCAACCCATGGGTTGATCTGTTGTCCCAATTGACCGCCATGAGTAGTTTCGGACTGATTGGACAGAATCAGTCGGTACTAATAGTCTGGTCAATAAATCATGGTGGATCCAGTGGTCCGTTGAAGACTGAGAATATTGAAATAGCAGCACAGGTGCTTTAATTCACGAATAATAGAGCAATTTGTAGGAATGTTGGCAGGTATTTTATACCTGTGTCTACGCAGCCTTAAGTTGCCCATACAGGATCAATGCATACCAGTCACACACAATATGTTGGCATGCTTAATAATATTGATGGCAAACACAGTGATTATCTGCTGGTCCTATCGCTTACATCTATGGCCACCACTTGGAAACTAGTTCCAGCAGAATCATGTTGGTGTATGATCAGGAGCTTGTTAACTTGTGATTCACGGTATTGAAAGAAACAAAAAATTGCGCTTCCTGTTGATTTACAAAAAACCCTGTTGTAAAGTCGTTTTTTTTTTTTTTCTGCTTTGACTTGAGTTCTTGTTCCCTGGGCAGTCACATATATAGTATGTGCAGCTGCCACATCCGTAACTTATTTAGACTTAGTCTCCTTTTTTAACTAGAGGCTGACTGTTAACAGCTGGCGCCCTGTATCACTTTACTGAATACCCATGGGTATTTGTAGCACCGCCTGTTGATCGTTGCAGGGAGGTCAAATTTTTAACCTGCAAGTAAAGATGATTTAGAGAGCAGCAAATTATTTAGTGGGGGCAAAAATCTCCATTCTACAGATTCGTATTTTTTTTTTTTTTTTGCAGCAAAAAATAAGATTTCTGTCCATCGGTATTTCCACCAATATTAGCAGTTTGGTATAGGTTACGTTTGTGTGTTTGGGAGATGCTAAATAATAAATCACCCTAAACAGATAATGTTAATTGGAAAATACAGATTCCACTACGTATAAAGCCGTGTTCACATTGTGTCTGGTATCGCAGGGGAACAAATGCTGATACAGTGTTCTCCCTAGGGTCTTTTAGCCGGGCGGCCCACCCAGCTACTTTTTCATGCCACCCGGCTGGAAAAAATTTCTAGAGGGAACACTTGTGATTTGAAAGAATTTAGATGTAGGTTTAATAGGTGTACCAATACACTTGCAAGATTATTTTAGCACATGTTAACTTTTTAGCTTAACATGTTAGCTTTTCCAAGATCCCTAAGGCCACAAAAGGGTGGCACATGTGCTTGTGCTGCTATATCACATCTGGGTTACCTTCAGATTTTGCCTAACGACAACCCCCTGCGGATGTTGCCGAACGGCAACCCCCTGCATTCTACAACCATGGAATGCCGGGAGTTATAGTTTTTAAACATCTAGTGGGACGAAAGTTAGACATCCCTGCCCTATATAATGAGCATAATGCAGTGCACATTTTTCCCCACCATCAAATTTCCCACCCCACCCAGCTACTTTTTCATGCCACCCGGCTGGAAAAACATTCTGGGGAGAACACTGTGATATTTACTAAATCTGTGGTATTCAAGTACATTAACTGAACTTGAAGTTTAAGTTTTCGAAGACATTTTGCTATTCATCCGACTGGGTGTTGATTGCATTGTGGGTAAAAGAGGTGCCAAAACTTCCCTGGGTAAGACCTCTTAGGCACAATGCGATCAACACCTTGCATTCAGAAGGTCCCAGACCCCTGGTTGTTATGCTTATTGGGACACTTTCCAAGCTATTTATTGCCAACATATTCTGAATTTGAGAGATCCAGTTGGATGACTAGCGAACCGTCTTTAAGAGCTAAACTGTGTTCAGTAAAACAAACTGAATACAACAGATATTCCATGACCTGGATGAATGAGAATCATCACAAGCTACCGTTTACTGTGTTGTGATGGTCTATTTTTAGGAGAATTTTTCAAAGCATTTTTTGCTTTCCACTTATAGCTCAGAAACGGATAATGATGGTAGTTATCGCTTGTTCTCATTTATCAATTTCAAAGATACACCTGAAAATATTATTGTACAGGAAACTCTGGTTATCGCCCCATCCCTTAGCTCAGTGATCTCAAGCATGCTCAGTAGTGCAAAAGTGTAAGTGTTTTTTTATTTATTTAAACATGGAAGTTTCATACTGCATGTCTTAACTAAGACTTTCTAGTTTTATGTTGTAGTTTGTAGCAGAGGGTAGGTTATTCTGTTCTGTTGCAGCACGAGTCATAGAATTACATATTTCTATGAAAGCAATAAGCACTTTAATATAGAGATATATGGCATTGTAGATTTTCCTTAAATTGCCCACCTTTGTTATAATCAGTGGTATGAACTGTTACTTTTTGAATCTGAAGATTCCAACCAAACACATTGCTATTGGTATATATTGTAAATATTAGGAAGCATTACATTGTCAGGATCGGGAATATCTAGACTCTTTTGCAAGGCATCGGCCCAATTTTCTCTCTTTGCTGTTTGACAATTGTGATCTTCAACCAAGCAATCTTGGTTTCGACATGGTTTCCCTTTTATTTCTTCCACCTCCTGTTTTTGACTTTTGTATAAGAAAATTTGAGGAAAAAGCAAATGTTCTAGATTTTGTGTCCCTTGACAGATGTATTTTTATACTCTAGTTACATGTACTGAGCTTTGCCAGACTTGTTTCTAAGCCCCATAGTAATCAAGAAATTCCCTAAAGTGTTGCATTTTATATGTGTATATACATAGTCTCCCTATCCCTAATTGTCTAATCCTTTGTATTGCAACTTTATTAAGGTGTCTGAATGTGGCCTTGATTAGATGGTTTATTTTACTGCTTAAGGAAAGAAAAAAAACATTATGGTCCATGATGTGTCTGTAACTGGACGCGTGTCATTAACTATTCCGGGACGCAAGTCACGAACTGGACGCATATCATGAACTATTCCATGAAAATTATGCATGTACTCTGTCGCTGCCTGTGCAAAATAATTTGTCACCAGCAGACAATCATTAAGGCCTGTCCATTTATCTCAATGGTCTTCGAAGGAGACAGCTCCTCAATCTGTTCCATTTTTGCTTTAATTGAATAATGGGAGGATAAGGAGCTGTGTCTAACCTCCTGTTCTTCAATCAATGCAACAGGAGCCAGGAACCAAGATCCTCTGACATTTCCCAACTTTTTCCGGCTTAAACTAGACAAAAGCGCGTACTGTAGTTTAGTTAAAGCCGGAAACAGAAGCTGTCAGAGGAGCCAGCGGTGGATCCCACTAGCAGAGAAGTTCTCTATCTTCACTCCTGTTATATTCATTGAATGAACCTATCCTTTAAATTGTGACAGAGACTCTTGTACATCTGTTCACCATATTAAAGAACCCATTTGGGGTAGGGCCAATACTTCTGATGCATCTCTCACTCTTGTGTTCTTAGAAACATGAGAATGATTCATTATTTGGGGTTTGTCTTTTTGTAGATATTTGTGTATTTCATAAATCGAATGTCAAAATGAAAACAATAACGTTTTGTTTTTTTCCCCTCTAAAGGATTTCTCTGCAAAATGGATTGGAACCAAAGAAACGTCAGTAGCAGTGCCCATGTTAATCTGGAAAACCAACAGTATTTTGCACCGACCGTCACTGCTGCAAGCCACAGCATTTCAACTCAGCCCTTGTCTTTGCCACAAAGCTCTTTTTCGCGCAGTCGTATCAAAGAGCCCATTCTTCAGGGTTTGTTGAACGCCTCGAGTTCTGCGGAATATGTTAAATTACAACAGGCTGCTTTATTGAAGGCCAGCAACAAGTCCAAATCGATTTTACCAAAAAATCAAGGTTTGGGCGTGCAGAGCAATCCTTCCTATAGTTCTGTTGCCAATGTTTCCACTCTGACCTGTAAAAGCAATACTAGTAATGGGTCCGTGTTAATGTCCCATTTCAGAATAAAAAATGTACCGAATTCGGTTCAAAGGGCAGCAGTCCAATCCCAGTGTGCACCACCCCCGTATGACAGTAACTGCAATGCCAATCAACCAATGACACAAACCTATCGTGGTAATGAAAACTATGCACGTACTCAGTCTCAGCCTGTGCAAAATAATTCATTTGTCGCCAGCGGACAATCATTAAGGCCTGTCCATTCATCTCAATGGTCTTCAAAGCAGACAGCTCCTCAGTCTGTTAGTAACCCAAACAATGGCGAGCCACATCAACCTCAATGGGCTACTCCCACTCATCCGAGTCAGGCCGCCAAAAATCCGACCAACCCTCTTGGACAACAAACCAATGTCATGCAAAACTATCAAACTGCCTCCTATTCTGGAAGTGTTGAAAGGGAGAACTCTCTGTTACACTCCTTTATTAATAATAATGCCAGTTTGCAAACCCATCAAGGCTATAATCCAGCAGCACAGAATCCAACCATGAATGTACAAACTGACCAGCAATACCCTAACCAAAGCATTCATTATCCAATACAGAATTTTCAAAATCCTGTACAGCAGCCCACAGTGGTTCCTCCCCAGCAGATCTCCAACAACGCATCCCACACCCAAAATCTAGAGAATGATATCCGATTGGATTTTAACTCGAAGGACACACTGTATGTGGTTTTGCTGCTGGTGAAGTGCGCAAAGGAATTTTTAGCCAGAGCTGCTTGGGAAAGTCTTCGAAAACGGAATGTTCCATTTGCAACCATTTTGACCAATGGAACCATAGACCTGCATACTTACATGAAAGGTCTTGTTCAAGAGCTCCAATGTTCCAATGAGCAGCCTCTGCCTGAAAAGACAGAAATACTGATGCAACAGCTGTTATCATTACTTGTGATCCGTATGAGGCAGATGGCTAGGGGTAATACTGATATTGAAAGATCCCAGCAGGCTCCACATAGCTCCAACCCCGGGGCTAGCCATATACCACACGGGGGCAGTCCTGTATCCAGTCATGACGCGCAAGGGATTAACCCTGGGTCCGCCCATAACCCGCAAAGGACCAACCCTGTTTCTGCCTATAACTTTCAAGGGGTCAACCCTGTATCTGTAAATAACCTGCAAAGGACCAAACCTGTGTCAGTCCACAACCCCCAAGGAGCTAACCCAGTGACCAACATTAACCCCCAAGGGGCCAACCCTGTGACTTGCCATAACCCCCAAGGGGCCAACCCTGTGACTTGCCATAACCCCCAAGGGGCCAACCCTGTGACTTGCCATAACCCCCAAGGGGCCAACCCTGTGACTTGCCATAACCCCCAAGGGGCCAACCCTGTGACTTGCCATAACCCCCAAGGGGCCAACACTGTGACTTGCCATAACCCCCAAGGGGCCAACCCTGTGTTTGGTTATAACCAACAGGGTGCCAACATCATGTCTGGCAATATGCAGGGTATGAATTCCATCTACAGAAATATTCCACAGAGCAACTCACTGTCCAGAGGTGATGGTACCATGGCCAGCCAAATGCAGCAAGGTGTAAGCTCTGTGTCCACCCATAATCCAGAGGCTGTCCATTCAGTGTCTAGCCACATACCACAGAAGTCCAGCCATTTGCCTCCAGGTTTAAACTCCGTTTATGGTCCTATTCCTCAGGGTACCAACACCATATCGAACAATTTAATCTCCACAAGCCAAAATACAGATGAAAGAAACCAGCTGGTAGTAAATGGTTACACTGTATTCAATGGTGAACAGGTAAATTCTGAGAACAATGTTTTGGTTGTTGCTCAAACGAAAAATTCTGATGTTAATCAGGGCAATTACAGTCCAGACAGAATCTCTAAGGTCCCTTCTGAGCATCTAAGACTTTCTAACATGGAGAGCCTCCATCATACCAACTCTAACATTAGCCCAAGTTTTTCTGGTGGATTGTTTCAAAACGCAGATCTGTTCGGCTCTGGCCAATATAATGGAACAAACCAGCAAGATGGCAGTGGGAACACTTTACAGGCCAATGGGCAAGTGTCAAATGCCAATGAAAAGCCAGCAACTGTATCTAACTCTATTTTAAATACAGCTGGTATTAATATCAAGCGACCTTCGCTGGAAGCCTTAGAAACTTGCTTATCTCTGTGGAAAGGGACATCCCAAAACGTATCTTCTGGTGGCATGGAATCTGAAGGGATACCTGTTCCTACAGAAGAGCCTTACCAAAGTGAGGCTGACATTGATAAAGTAGAAACTTCAGCAGCTGTATCTGACAACACTTCAGAAATGAAACAAGATACACTTCCTTCTAATGTATCCAAAGGTACGGAGCCCCGGGTTGCTTTTGTTTTGCCATTAGTCCAAAGAAAAGTCCCCAAAGAAAGTGTCGTCGAAAGTTCAGCTCCTGACAATAAGGAAAAGTTAATGTGCTATTTGACCAATATAGACAGTCTTACCATGACCAACGACAAAGAGTTTTTAGATAAGCTAAAGGCCTTAAACGATCTTAAATGTATGAAGTCAGGGTTTCAGGATTTGGAGACGGGGATAACCAAAGAAATATTGCCACCACTAAAGTCTGATCCAGACACTTTGACATCTGATTCCCCACAGAACAATGAGCCATGTATTGAAACGCTGATTGGTTCTCTTGAGCAAACTTGTGATAATCAAGAAAGCTCTGATAGTTCCGACTTATTGCAGATATCTGCTGTTTGCTCCCTCGCTGAAGGAAACTTGTTTTATGACTCATCCATTGCCCAAATATTTGACAAAGATCCATCGATGTCCGTTGATCAGCCTTTATCGCATGTTAAAGTTGAGTGTATGCAGCCAACTGAAGAAGATAATCTATTTCCGCCTCCCTTCAATGAAAAAGAGTCTATGGATCTGCAGACCCAGAATAAATCGGATATTCCAGAATTAAATGCAAATTATAATCAGGAATTGGAGCCTGTACAACCCAAGACTGAAATTGGTTCTTGTTCTGAAACCCACGAGCAAGAACTACACTCTGCTGGTGAAACTGATCAGTTGGGTGAGCTGTTGACCGAATTCCCTTTTGGTATAAAAAATTACATCTCAAAACAGAAAAATACCTTGGTCTTTTCACTAGAAGAAAAAGGTACTGTAAGTAAAGTTGAGGATGGTAAGAATTTGGCTGAAAATTTGTCTGTATGCATCGGGGTCAAAACAGAAAAAGAGACTATACCTGACACTCCGGTCTACAGTGTGTCCTTACCCGTCAAATTGGAAGATAATGAAGCAGAGCCGATGCCCTGTAGTCAAGCAAGATTGCTACGGATGACTGAAACGGAGTTGCCACCTACTCTTGACGATGAAACAAAGCCTGTGTCAACAAACCTTAAATTTGAGAAAATGCCTTGTTTAGTCAGGCAAGAAACCACTCTGTCTGAGAATATGTCTGTTCCCATTAGCCCTACAAACACTGGATCAGAAATTTTGCCTGTTTCTGTCAACCAAGCAAAGCCTGTACTAGAGGGGTCAACCGTAACTGTCAAACAAGAGAGGGCCGTATCCTCACCTGCCAAACAAAACTTGGACTTAGACAGGGTGTTGAAAACCCTCAAAGACGAACCAGTTGAAACCGATATTGTTCCTGCTATTATTGTGGAAGAGAGCCTTAACCATTGTAAAAATATAAGCAAACAAATAAACTGCAAGGACAATCCAGTCTTTGATCACACAGAGAAAGCATCAATTTCTGAATCTACAAAAATGCAGCAAACACATTCTAGTGCAGAAACAATGAGTAGGTACTTGCAGTCTGAAGAGAGCTCTGAAAGAAGAAGGGGGTCGCTCTGTGAAAGTCCCGAGGATGCCAAAGTTACAGAGGAAAAACAAGCACCTAAAAAGTTTTGTTGCTTGTTTAGTTGGCTCAATTTTTCTTATGGAAATGCACCAATGCAATGTTCTTGTAACAAAACAGATGTCAAAACTATTGAGATGTCTTCAAAGGACATTGTCCAAGGCAAAGATGGGGATCTGTCTGACCATAAAGAGGATCCATCCAACAGCTGTAAAATGGCAGAAGCCGTTAAAAGGCCGTCTGCTAAAGACACTATGTTGAAAGACAAAGCTAAAGTAAGACAGTCTGATAACAGAGTGGGGTCTGCCTGTCAGGATATCAAAAAATCAAAGTCAAATGATCTGAAAAATGTAACTAGCCAGAATGACAAAAAGGAAAAAAAAATCCCTCAAGAAATTATTATTAAAAGATCAAGTTCGTTGGATTTGCCAATTGATAAATCAAACAAACTTATTGTTAAAACTGACTTTTTAAAAAATCGTCCTTCACAAAAAGTGAGAGAGAAAAAATATGGCGTTGAAGAAAGTGCGTCATCGATGGAGAAAGTACGTTCCCCAGAAAAAACAAATGAAAGCAGGAGAATGAAATCTACGGAGAAGCCTTGTAAAAGACCTAGGTCATCCTCGGATGGAGAGTTGCTTGGCGGAATTCAGAAAAGATTAAGAGAAATATCCCCCAGCCATAAAGAGAAGGGTGAAAAGCAAGTGTCCACAAAAGAGAGAAGAGTTTTAACTGTTGAGCAATACTGGCAAAGGCAAAAATATAGAGAAACTTCCAGCAGTACACCTGATCTGCCAGCCTCTCAAAAAAACAGTCATCGGATTGAAAAGAGACCTAACGTGGAGAACCCAAAAACTGGATCATTGGGACATGGAAGTCGAAGTAAAAACTTAAAAACAAAGTCCCCTGCCAAGAGTAAATATCACTCCTCAAGAGCTAAAGACCATCACCGGACTGATAGACATCTTAACATAGAGAGGGCAGAATCCAGTAAGCCTCGTTGGTCTGAAAATGCCAAACAAAAAGACAATTACCGAAATGTTAAAAAGCACTCTTCAGAAAACCTTAAATCACATTCAGGGAAAGAGAAAATTTATTTGACTCCATGTGTTGAAGCTGAAAGTCCTACTTTTGAAAGCATGGGTTTGACCAAGCTTGAAGTCAGGCCTTCAGGAGATCCACGCCGGCATTTTAAGTCACGACAAAGGTCTTTGGATTCCAATGTGGGGACGAGAAGTTTTCTAAATACTTCAAAAAATAGTTCTGAAACTCCTAAAATGCTCGAGTTCAAACTGTGCCCAGAACTTTTGCCAAAAAGTCCCCAAGGAAACCGATTGGAAGAATTCAAGTCTGTTAAAGAGAAATCTACAGTAGAAGGTATAGCTCATTATTTAGTTGTTTATGGAGTTGTTGATATTTTTGACTATTGTAGTATATGTATTTTAAGCAAATTCTAATTTTCCTAGGAATTAAAAGTAAAAAAGAGGCATGGCTGAAAGATATCCCACTTAAGAAAAGAAAACTAGAAAGCACTCGTAGTGAAGGTAACGTAGCATTCTCTTATCAACCTTTGACAGATGCGCTATTAATTGTGTGGATGGTGGCTGTTCATTTTGCATTTTTTTGTAACTGTATTATTGTTTTTTTGCACCTTAAACTACAATCAATAAAGCCAAACACTAATCCAAAGTTAACACACGTTTTACTTAAATTTGCAGCTTCCAAAATGGCTTCTCTTCCGTTCATTTCTATACCTCTTTAACCAGCATAATAATGTTGCATGGAGAGTGCTACTCCTCCAGCGGGAATGTAATTTCACGCAAACGCTATTTGCCGGCGTTAAAATAGGCCCATGACCTAATTTGCTTGCAACAGCTGTGGGAGTGCCTTGCAAAACTTTTTCAGGCTTTGTAAATCTTTTCTTAGTCACCTTGCTCACCCATTGTAAATTGTTTAGTGTTACCTTTAAGTTGAAAAGTTGCAATTGTGCATCTTGGTAATTGAGCCCCAAAGTGTTTCAGTTTTCCATTTAAGTATTTGTATCCAAATAGGTATTTTTAAATAGCTTCTCCGAGCAGACCCAATTGCTATTTTATACCAGTTTAATACATGTATTTGTAACCAAATATTTAATAAGTTGTTTTCTGTTCTGGTAAAGATATCTGCCTCCTCCCCCCTGCTCAATGAGCTTTTTATAAGCTTGAGCATGTGCAGTGGAGGCGGCAGGGGAATTGGCTATGAATAGGTAGCAGGCATGTGACCAGTTTTATTTTAAGGGTGGACATGCGCTTAAAGACTCTTTAACATGCCAGTTTGTGGCTGGTTTTCTGACTTGTTCCAAATGCATCACTGCTAGCAAAGCGATATATGTAGCGTTTCGCTCTCTGGAAGAATCCAATGTGATGAAAGTAGGGAACACCTTTATTGCACATAGAGTATACTTGCAAGCAGCTCACTCAGCCAAGCAGTAGCAGTTGTGACTTGCTGGGAGAGAGAACAGAGACAAGTGCATGTTGCGTGTTAAAATATTTTACATAATAAGGCAACATATATTACATTATGTCTTGTATTAAAATGAAAGAACAAAGCTACATATATCTGTTGTATTCAATTAGATCAACTGGACTTGAAATGTAGTTCTTGAAGACGTTTCGCTAGTCATCCGACTGGCTTTCTCAATTCAGAATGACTTGTACAAGAATCTGGAAAATCCCAATTAGCATATCACAGCCAGGTGTTAAGGGCGTGATTGGATAGTGGCTAAGAGGTGTTATAGGAACGCCCAGAGAAAGGTGTCAAAACAGCATTGTACATGGCACACAGTTGGTGTCGAACCCCTTCACCTCTATTTAGGCTTGGTTTTTTAATTTTCACATAAATGGCCTCCTTGACACCTCTCTTGAACCAGTCAGGTTCCTTTGCCAATATGTTAACATTACAATACAATTACAATATTGGCAAAGGAACATGACTGGTTCAATAGAGGTGTCAAGGAGGCCATTTATGTGAAAATAAAGAAACCAAGCCTAAATAGAGGTGGGGGGGTTCGACACCAACTGTGTGCCATGTACAATGCTGTTTTGACACCTTTCTCTGGGCGTTCCTATAACACCTCTTAGCCACTATCCAATCACGCCCTTAACACCTGGCTGTGATATGCTAATTGGGATTTTCCAGGGTACATAATTGCCACAGATTCTTGTACAAGTCATTCTGAATTGAGAGATCCAGTTGGATGACTAGCGAAACTAAACTTCAAGTCCAGTTGATCTAATTGAATACAACAGATATACCATGGATGAATGAGAACCTTCACAAGCATACAAAAAAGCTACATATTGAAATACAGAACAAAGGTACATATTGAAATACTGGATACAGCCCAAGGACATAACCAACCCATCTGTCCTTGTATCATAACTACTAGCTATTCCGAGATGACCGCATAACCCTCCGGCTCCTACATTCCTCCTTCCAGAGAGTATTCATTTAACCTTCCATGTCCCATCCTGCCATGTGGACAATGTACTAATCCCCATTTATAGATACAATTCTGAACTTCCTGGAACCAAAATACATAGAAGCTCTGGTTGTAACTTACATTAGAACAAATTTCTCCCTCTATGA
Organism: Hymenochirus boettgeri; assembly: GCA_019447015.1. Classification (NCBI taxonomy): domain Eukaryota; kingdom Metazoa; phylum Chordata; class Amphibia; order Anura; family Pipidae; genus Hymenochirus; species Hymenochirus boettgeri. Next base: position 13,524,776 of record CM033471.1, on the reverse strand, counting down.
ACTCAATCTCCAGTAATTTCTTACAAGAAATGAGTCTTGTATCCCTTAACTTCCCTGTAAAATCCCTTTGTACATTGTATGAAAAATCCTCTTACGCTATCCACAGCGCCAAAGGACCACTTGGAAAATGAGCACGGAACAGCTGTGTGAAACTACAACAACTGTCAAAATGTTAACAACTTAAAATGTATTGCCGTTCTAACGTCCATCCATAACTATATAGTTCTAGTATTACACAGCCGTTCTCAGTGTTAGTTCTCTGCGCGCTAAAGCTTTTCGTTGTTAAATTGTTTGGGCTAAAGATTCTTCTTAAACCAGTTTCTGATCTATCCATATTTTTATTGCTACACAGGCAGAACCACTCTGACTGTAGCCAGTAGGCATCCGGCAACCGATAAAGAATCTTCCCGACCCTCCCAAGATTCTAAATCCGCCTTCCAGACTTTCCAAAAGATGTACTTCGAAAAATCAAAGCAAAAGTCTTGACGGACTGGACTTCCGGAGACTCTCCAAAGGAAATACGTTCGCTGTGAAACTTATGAGACTGCAACTGAGATGGTTTTCATAACAGGAGGACGATTTTTGATTTAACGGTTTTTCCGCTCACATTTCAGTATTATTCGACAGTGTGATGCTTGTCGACCGGCTTCTAAAAGGCTGTTTATTTGTCTTTGTGACCCAACAGCTTTATCGTGGGCTTTTATATGCAAAAAACACGCCAAGGTGTATATAAACCCTTTAGAAACCCACCCCAGGGTAACATTTCCAGCCCACGTGCTTTCGTTTCTGTTTGAATGTACTGTACCAAATGGACCTTTTTTTTTATTTTAAAGAATAACGAGCACTGGTAGTAAATAGTTTTTCGTGGATGTTTGTTTTTCGTACATATGGTTCGATGCTGCTACACAAGTTTACCCTCGATCTACTTTTCAGCTCGGTCTGTTATGATAAACCGTGGAATTGGCAGATGGGATGTTGCATGGGGGTTTTTTTTGCCAGTATGTGGCAGCTGTATTGCAAAATTGCACTATGTTAATTACATTGTTTTTCTAAATATTTTTTGTTACGTATTTGTTAACTTTTTTGTTGTGTGTATGTATATATTTTATTCTTTCACTCCTTAAATAAATGTTTTGGGTTTTTTTCATTTTTCCTCTCATGCGTTTGTTTTTCTTCCTCGCCCGTCCAAAAATTCTGATCATGTCTCTTCCTGGAATGTGATATTACAAAAGCGTGAAGCTGGATGTATCTGTCGCCAAAGGTTTCACTCTGCTTTAAATAGGTAAATTAAAGAAAATAACATTACACAGAGCTGTGCTAAGATCAGGTTCACTTCATTATCCTCCCCTGCAGCTCTGTACTATGTTATTTCTATAAGTGTAACTATTAAAGTTGTGATATTGAGAAATACATTACACAGGGCTGTGCTAAGATCAGGTTCACTTCATTATCCTCCCCTGCAGCTCTGTACTATGTTATTTCTATAAGTGTAACTATTAAAGTTGTGATATTGAGAAATACATTACACAGAGCTGTGCTAAGATCAGGTTCACTTCATTATCCTCCCTCTGCAGCTCTGTACTATGTTATTTCTATAAGTGTAACTATTAAAGTTGTGATATTGAGAAATACATTACACAGAGCTGTGCTAAGATCAGGTTCACCTTATTATCCTTCCCCTGCAGCTCTGTACTATCTTATTTCTATAAGTGTAAATAATAAAGGGGCAATGTTGGAGGGTATGCCAGATCCAGAGGTCTATTGAAGACAACGGGGTGAGCCGTGATTTAAAAACAAGTTCAAAATTATGACTGCTGATTTGGCCCGATTGACTAAAATATTGAGTGTGTAAGTTAATTAGGACAAATTTATTGACCTGTGTGTACCAGCCATTAAGTATATGAAGCAGTAGTGTGAGTTAAGAGATCATTAGGACAAGATACTACAGCTATTATTCTAGAGCAAGGATACAGCCTGCAATTACTGTATCTGCTGCAATGAGTCAGATATTTGATTGAAATTCGCTCTAAAGTCATGATCTGTAACTGATCTGATAACTCGTGTTGGAGAGAAGTGACTCTGTCCCCTCTACAGACTTACATTCAAAATGTTACCTTGTAAGTTCTAAAGAGGGAGCATGATGTAATTGTTTCAGTTGTTTGAGATTTATTTATTTTATCCTAATCCTCCAAAGGACACAAATCTTATCAAATCTGTTGAAAATTAGATCTGGAGAACCCTAGTCTATTTAAAGGGGAACTAAAGTCTCCAGACATTTCTCCAATAGAGCACATTCACAAAGATACAAAATGCTGTGTCTCCCTCTCCATGTAGATGCTGGGTGATTTATAAAATTAACCTGTGGGTACTAGAGTCAAAATCCACCTTACCTGAGCACACACTTAACAGTGAGCTGGAGCCTAGCTTCCTAGAAGCTGACAGCCAATCATGTTGCAGCTCAGAGGTCATGCCTCCCTTTGACACAGAGCAGAGATTTCAGTGCAGCTTTTGTGTAACAATGATAAATTCCTTTTGCATTCCATACAAAAAGAAAAGGAATCTTTGCACTTTATTTATAAGCTAGTGTGGATGTAAGAAACAGTTTTATTTTTTTACTGAACGTTTAATGTAAAGTCTGAAGCAAACCTTGTGTATTCTGTCTTGCTAAAAGCAAAGCTTTCTACCACTATGCCAACTGAGCTGCTATATATAAAGTTAGTACATGTGACCTCATGGGCTGTGTGTTTCTAAAAACATGGTATTTACTTGTGCCACCAGTTTCCACAAAGAATACAGGTACATCAAAAGGCATGGCAAAACAAATCACCTGACTATTTTGTTTTGTTCCAGACTGTGATGCACGCTGGCTGGAAATTAAACTGCAGCGTAACAAGCAGCTTTTAAAGTCTTATCATGTACATATTAGTGTGTAGGCATCTGGATAGAAAATATTTTGTGCATGGAGACAGTGAGTAGAGGGGTCAGTGGGCGTGGTCAATAAGTGCACATGCTCATAAGACTCTTTGAAGATTACATGGACTATGAGTTGTACTGGCAACAGAATGGAAACCTTTGTTACAGAATATTTTATTACATTTTAAAAATATTAAGTTTAGTTCACCTTTAATAGTAGGATACATACGGACTAACCCAAGGAATATAACTTTCTCTTTTGCTGTGGAGAATTGTAGGTGTGATGTGTTTGTCGATATATCAACAAAATGGACCTTTCAGAATTATAAGATTTGCCTCCATCGAGGGAACCAATCGGCAATTTCCTTTTATTTCACTCTAATGCAGGGATCAACCTACAACTGCCCAAGGCCCCTACATGCAGTCTACAGCCGCGGACATCAGGAAGGTGACAGGTGGTCCTAATATAATTAATGGTAATGCTCTAATAAAATATACAAGAATGATTTTAGTAACCAATGGGTTAAAATGTATGTTGATATTGAGTGACGTGGAACTCATATAGGAAAACCGCGTGGAAATAGAATGTTGAAGGGAAACATCTGGGACTTGTTACACATTAACTGCTGTGTGTAACCGGTCACCACACGTGTGCCTCCGAGTGATATTCTTCAGGGGTAACAAACCAGGGATCCCCTTTGAACCCCACAAAGGGAATTGTGGGAGTTTTCCTATAAACTGCTTGTAGGTAGAGCATGGATGGTCAGGGGGCATTGGAGGGGTGTAAATAGGCCCCTCCCATGACCTGTCTTGCTAAGATGATGAAATTAAGGTTTAAAGTTCCCCTTTAATATAGGTGAGCTGTCAATCCAATGCTATGTTGAAAGAGTATCGCATATCGGCAGAATTAGTAATGTATGTCATTGATCTTTCCGATCATTTGGCTTTTGCACGGAAGGGAAAATCCTTGTACTGCGGGAACTCGGCATAGAAGAGTCAATCGGAGAATTACCCCTTGGGTAAGCAAATTCACTTTACTGTGGACTTTAGCCAATATTGCAAAGGTTGTACCTTATCTCTCATAGCAAACAAAGGCTGTTCGAAAGCAGAATACAAGGCATTCAGTAACACAATTGTCATAGGATATCTATACTGAATCAATCAAATCCAACTTTCATGTTAGTGGATATATTATTATTGAACACGCAAAGGCGCCTTATTGACCGCTAAACACAATAGCTATTAAGATGATCAGAATAACATTACCTTGATCTTTTATCATTCATACGATTGGTTGAAATATTGTGCAGGGTGGGTCATAAACCCTGGCAATTGGTTGGATTTGACTCATCTGTCTGATAATTGGTGAACATCTAATTAAAAGCTGATGTATGTGGTTTGGCTAAAAGGAAAATCAAGTTGAATGCATGGGTGGCTGATCAGTCTGTAGGGGACATATGCCCTCTCAGGCCAATTCATCAGTTCAGCTGTGTCAGTTGGCCAACCAGGCAATATTCATACAAAATGGCTCTCGCTAAGGCCAAGAGGCCCAAGATCTGAATTTATGAAATGGAGAAAACAGAGGAACTATGGGGTGGAAAGTCCAGTTGGCCATTGACTCTTAATGTGTAAGGAATAAATGCTTTGTGGGAATTAAGGCCCCAGAAGATTTTTTTCCTGGGCGTTGATATTTCTTGTTGGAAGAATAATTGGTGCTGTTCCTCTTAAGAGGTAGAGAGGACCAAACCTACCTTCCTGCCCCAGCACCTTTATATGCTTTGTAACTTTATATGTGCTGTAGTTTATCCTTTAAGGTTGGAGCCTTATCCTTATCAAAGCATTATCAGCTGCATCATAAGGCCCACCCCGAACTTCTAAATCATTTCTAAAGTTAGCCACATGCTTGAAAGGTTACATTTTTGGAGTTGGGGCTTCTTACATAGCACATCATGTCAATGTCACACTTCCTTGTCTGTCCTGTCTGTCTGAGTCTGTAACTGTACAAGCCTGTAACTTAAGATCCAGAGAAGCTGGAGACATCACCCTAAGCTTGTTTAAAAGGTACGAGAGCGCTCTTGGCACTGATATGGAGACAGTTACCCTTTTAAGACAAACAATATTGTAACTTAACATTAATTTCATTTAAGTAACTAAGTGCTCTATACGTGTTAAAAACATTATTAAATCTTATTGGAACAGACGTCAGTTCGGTTTGTGTTTACTTCGGTCAGATTTCCAAGGCAATACTTTGGTCTCGAAGAAACAGGAAAGACATTTGAGAGACTGGACTGTTATGTGGCAGCTAAACGGTTAACGTGGCTATCCCTTTAAAAAAATATGTAATGGGATGGAAAATGTAAAAATATGTAGAAAAGTGCAGATTTAACTAAATAAACAAGCAGGGTGTTAAGGTGAAGGTCATCCCCAAAAATAGATAAGATGGTTTCACCAACGTGTGGTTCGCATGATAGAAATATTTGCTGACAGAAGAGAAATATAGATGTATCTTGTACACTAGTAGGGCCTAATTATTGTTAATGTTGCATTGCTTGGTGTTTAAAGGACAACTATACTGTAAAAATGTGCTTTTTATAAAATGAAAAGGGCAGGGTGGCAGTTTTCATCTGCCAGTTTAGTGTCCTGGACTTTCCTGTATTAAAGATAGGACTGAAGCACTGAGGAAGCCTGGCAAAAGTAGTTTTCTTAATGCTGATGCTCCTCACCTAAACCATATAGGGAGGTAGGTATTATCAATCCTACCTCCCTGCTCCAGGTTCTTTTTATTTTAACTATTTTCATAAAAACTTTAAATGCGCTATAGTTGTCCATTAAGCACTGAATTTGTATAAATAGACATGGTCGCTGCCATAACAAGTATAGTTTGAGGGAGTAGCTTGGAAAATTTTTCTGCTGTATATTTGTATTTATACATATGGGTGGGAGCTGCCATATGGTTTCCCTAAAGCTAGGTACACACCTAGCGATTTTTCCTCCTGACCGACCGTTCGATACTTTCGAACGGTCGGCCAGGAGGAAGGACTGTCGGTCGCGGCAAAAGCAGCCGCGTCCGATAGTCACCGCGACCGATCGTGCGGTCCATAGAGGACCGCACGATCGGACGAGGTTTTCCACCCTGTCCGATCGTCCTTTCGTCCTTTCGTCCGATTCGGACGAACGGTCGATCGGACATGGGCACATTCGGATTCGATAATTTCGGTCCGATCGACCGATACACTGAACTATCGGTCGATCGGACCGAAATATCTAATCGTGTGTACCCAGCTTTAGTAACATGGTTTAATATAGTGTGAACAGAACATTCCTCTTCTACATATTTAAACATAAAGGTTGAATTTTCTTTATTGTGTTCCTTAGACATTAAAGGAGAAGTCTGACCTAAAACACATTTTCCTAGGCTTACAGACAAGGAACTATTGATTAAAACAATACATCCCTAATCTATGTAATACCTAATCAAACACTAAAACTTACAGTACAGAAATCCCTGTAGTTACTGCCCGTCCCCTAGCTGAAGCCAGTGACTTCAGGCATGCTCAGTGTGATAAATCCAGAGAAAAGAATTATTCAACTAGTTTACTTTGTATCTCTCTGAGCTGGGGGAGTAAAGAATGAAGCTGGGAAGGGCTTTCTGTAGTAAATTATTTTGATTGCAATATTAATATATTGTAGTGCACAGAATGTCATCAGTTATTTTATAGAAAAACAATTGAAAGATATTTAAAAAAATAAAATAAAATCCCAGGACCCCACGCTCTGGTTAGGATGAAAAATATTGTTATTAAAGGAAGTATAATGGGAAAAGCCGCTCACCCCTATAAAGGATAAGAACGGGCTAGTATTATTTTTATTGCACTAAATTACAGGGCAGGCCAGTATAATACCCACTGGGTGATAACCCCACCCCCTGCCTCACATTGGCTGGGTCCCAGGCTGGTCTGTGTCATTACCTGTATGAACCAGGGCTATTTTCATGAAGGTTTTTTTCTGTAGATTGAATGATTCATTGTAAACAGCAAATGTCTTAAGAGAATGAGCTACAATCCGGCTCCTTTGGGATTGGGGAAGTCAAATTAGTCTGTTAGATTTACTCTCTATTGCTAGGAGACCACACAAGTGTCTGTAACTTACTATTCACATTACATTAACCCCTTCAGAGCATGGTCTGTGGTTTGTACCTTTCCATACATATATATAGATATAACCTGTATACTGGATCATGGCCCCTTGTTTTCTGTCTGCACTGCGGACAGGCACGTGATTTTTTTTTAAAAACTGGAACCCAATCTCTGCTTAGAGCTACATTCTGTCAGATAATCTTGACTTCCCCTTTAAGTCCACGTTCTCTCTATTTTTTTTATTAGCTGTGTGTGTAGGTGTATGTATATATATATATATATATATATATATATATATATATATATATATATATATATACATGTGTTGTGTATACAGAGTTCAGTTTTGTGCACTATATATAGAGCAGTGCTGATATTCTAGAATATTATTATTCTGTCTGGTTTCTGTGTGCAAATTGTTATCCAGTGTGTGTAGATATATATGATATTTTGTATACATAATGACATTCTGTGTGCTACATAATATTAATATTCTGTCATTGTTCTGTGTGCAAATTATCCAGTGTGTGCAGATATATATGATATTTTGTATACATAATGACATTCTGTGTGCTACATAATATTAATATTCTGTCAGTTTGTTTTCTGTGTGCAAATTATCCAGTGTGTGCAGATATATATGATATTTTGTATACATAATGACATTCTGTGTGCTACATAATATTAATATTCTGTCATTTTTTTCTGTGTGCAAATTACCAGTGGTGCAGATATATATATTTGTGTATACATAATGACATTGAGTGCGCTACATAATATTATATTCTGTCAGGTTTCTGTGTGCTAATTAGCAGTGTGTGCAGATTTATATAATATTTGTGTATACATAATGACATTGTGTGTGCTACATAAATTAATTTCTGTCAGGTTTCTGTGTGCTAATTATGCAGTGTGTGCAGATTTATATGATATATGTGTATACATAATGACAATGAGTGCACTACATAATATGATACTCTGTCAGGTTTTCTGTGTGTAAATTGTTATCCAGTGGGTGTAAGATATATACTTTGTACGCAAATGACATTCTGTGTGCTACATAATATTAATATTCTGTCAGGTTTCTGTGTGCAAATTGTCCAGTTTGTGCAGATATATATATTTGTGTATACAAAATGACATTTTGTGCACTACATAATATTAATATTCTGTCAGGTTTCTGTGCACAAACGTTATCCAGTGTGGGCAGATATGTATGATATTTTGTATACATAATGACATTCTGTGCTCTATAAATAATATCTGTTGGGTTTCTGTGCACAAATTGTTATCCAGTGTGTGCAGATATGTATGATATTTGTGTATACATAATGACATTGTGGGCACTACTAATAGTTTAAGCACACATAAACCATTCTGTAAGGTTTATTGTGCTTTTGTTCTCCAGGTGTGCAGAATATATGACATTTGTGTATACCGTCATATGACATTGGGCGCACTAATATTAATATTCTATAAAGTTCTTGTTATCCAGTGTGTGCAGATGTATGATATTTGTGTATACATAATGACATTGAGTGCACTACATAATATTAATATTCTGTCAGGTTTTTGTGTGCTAATTGTTATCCAGTACGTGGAGATATATACATTTGTGTATACATAATGACATTCTGTGCGCTACATAATAATATAATTCTGTCAGGTTTGTGTGTGCTAATTGTTATCCAGTGTGTGCAGATATATATGACATTTGTGTATACAGAATGACATTCTGTGCGATACATAATAACATTCTCTCAGGTTTCTGTGTGCTAATTGTTATCCAGTACGTGCAGATATATATGACATTTGTGCATACATAATGACATTCTGTGCGCTACATAATATTAATATTCTGTCAGGTTTGTGTGTGCTAATTGTTATCCAGTGTGTGCAGATATATATGACATTTGTGTATACATAATGACATTCTGTGCGATACATAATAACATTCTGTCAGGTTTGTGTGGCTAATTGTTATCCAGTACGGTGCAGATATATATGACATTTGTTGCATACATATGACATTCTGTGCGCTACATAATATTAATATTCTGTCAGGTTTGTGTGTGCTAATTGTTTCCAGTGTGTGCAGATATATATGACATTTGTGTATCCAGAATGACATTCTGTGCGATAAATAATAACATTCTGTCAGGTTTCTGTGTGCTAATTGTTCCCATTGTGGCAGATATATATGACATTTGTGTATACAGAATGACATTCTGTGCGATACATAATAACATTCTGTCAGGTTTCTGTGTGCTAATTGTTATCCAGTGTGTGCAGATATATATGACATTTGTGTATACAGAATGACATTCTGTGCGATACATAATAACATCTGTCAGGTTTGTGTGTGCTAATTGTTATCCAGTGTGTGCAGATATATATACATTTGTGTATACAGAATGACATTCTGTGCGATACATAATAACATTCTGTCAGGTTGTGTGTGCTATTGTTATCCAGTGTGTGCAGATATATATGACATTTGTGTATACAGAATGACATTCTGTGCGTATCATAATACATTCTGTCAGGTTTGTGTGTGCTAATTGTTATCCAGTGTGTGCAGATATATATGACATTTGTGTATACAGAATGACATTCTGTGCGATACATAATAACATTCTGTCAGGTTTGTGTGTGCTAATTGTTATCCAGTGTGTGCAGATATATATGACATTTGTGTATACAGAATGACATTCTTGCGATACATAATAACATTCTGTCAGGTTTGTGTGTGCTAATTGTTATCCAGTGTGTGCAGATATATATGACATTTGTGTATACATAATGACATTCTGTGCGATACTAATAACATTCTGTCAGGTTTGTGTGTGCTAATTGTTATCCAGTGTGTGCAGATATATATGCATTTGTGTATACTAATGACATTCTGTGCGATACATAATAACATTCTGTCAGGTTTCTGTGTGCTAATTGTTATCCAGTAGTGCAGATATATATGACATTTGTGTATACAGAATGACATTCTGTGCGATACATAATATTCTGTCAGGTTTGTGTGTGCTAATTGTTATCCAGTGTGTGCAGATATATATGACATTTGTGTATACAGAATGACATTCTGTGCGATACATAATAACATTCTGTCAGTTTGTGTGTGCTAATTGTTATCCAGTGTGTGCAGATATATATGACATTTGTGTATACAGAATGACATTCTGTGCGATACATAATAACATTCTGTCAGGTTTGTGTGTGCTAATTGTTATCCAGTGTGTGCAGATATATAGACATTTGTGTATACAGAATGACATTCTGTGCGATACATAATACATTCTGTCAGGTTTGTGTGTGCTAATTGTTATCCAGTGTGTGCAGATATATATGACATTTGTGTATACAGAATGACATTCTGTGCGATACATAATAACATTCTGTCAGGTTTTGTGTGTCTAATTGTTATCCAGTGTGTGCAGATATATATGACATTTGTGTATACAGAATGACATTCTGTGCGATACATAATAACATTCTGTCAGGTTTTCTGTGTGCTAATTGTTATCCAGTGTGTGCAGATAATATGACATTTGTGTATACAGAATGACATTCTGTGCGATACATAATAACATTCTGTCAGGTTTCTGTGGTGCTAATTGTTATCCATGTGTGCACATTCTTGATGTATTCTCACTCATTAGAGCTTACAGGGAAACCGTAATCCACAGGAACTGCACAACTCAGCTCATGTTTAAAACACCAGCCAATGGACTGATAAATCAGATTAACCAATACAATGCTGGGTCCTTATACAGTTCCCAGAGCCCCCAGTAATAAAAACTTTTCATTGTCATTTATTTATTAGACTTGTCCTTAAATGACCTTATTGGATTTCATGTAAATTCCCAGAAATGTTATTGACCTGCACTGTAATTCTGCAAATCCTCCCTCATGTCCTTAGAGATTATAATGTGCCCCCCATGGGGATTGGGGGTATAGCTGCCCGGAATCCCTCCTTTTACCTACAGTTCTGGCACCTTGAGGTAATCAGAAAGTACAAGGGATGTGCTAGGGATTAAGGCTGGACAACGTCTGATGGATTTCAATGCAAGTTTATTCGATCCGCAAAAAAAATAATGTGACCAACCGTATTGTGCAAGGGGATCGCAAAATGTGCTAGTGTGGGCGTGGCCTAGCCCTTAGCCATGGGAGCCAAGATACAGAATGCGGAACAAGGGGATTTACCAATTATCACTCGTGTAGGGATTGGTCAGTTCCATATGTGCAGGTATGTGATCTGTCCGCACATTGCGATGGAAATCACGTGTATGGCCACCTTTACTATGTATACATGTATTACCGTATATACTCGAGTTATAAACCGTCCCAAGTATAAACCGAGGTACTAGTTTTACCTAAAAATGGAGAAAAAATGTTTGACTCGAGTATAAACCGAGGGTGTAACCCCTACTAGTATTTGCCACTTAAGATGTTTGGAAACTACAACTCCCAGCATGCTTTATGCTGGGAGTTGTAGTTTTCAAACATCTTAAGTGGCAAATACTTGCAAATAGGGGTAAATTCCTCCTTTATTTGTGCATACAGTATGCACAAATAAAGGTTTTACTCTTATTTGTACTATTGTGTGCCCTGGTTCCCTGTGGTATTCGCCTACCTTGTCCACGACCGCTCGCTCCACATCCTCTGCACTTCAGGATGATGTCACTACTCAGCGCCGCAAGTGAGAAGCGCCGGGTAGTGATGTCATCCGGAAGCACACTAAGGATGCGGATCGCGCGGCCGCCGACAAGGTAGGAGAAAGATTGACTCGAGTATAAACGGAGGTAAGATTTTAAGATTTTCAGGCTTTTTTAAAGCCTGAAAACCTCGGTTTTATACTCGAGTATATACGGTTCATCTACTGTCCACAGTACTGACCACTGACCTTACCACACAGTAACTATGTATACAGGGCAGAAAGGAACAAGGATTTATATGGTAATATTGTTTATACTATAATGAGGTTATACCTGTAACATATCAGTTAACCCCTTTATTACATCTACTGTCCACTGTACTGACCACTGACCTTACACACAGTAACTAGTATACAGGGACAGAAAGGAACAAGGATTTATATGTAATATGTTTATACTATAATGAGGTTATACCTGTAACATATCAATTAACCCTTTATACATCTACTGTCCACAGTACGGACCACTGACCTTACACACAGTAACTATTATACAGGGACAGAAAGGAACAAGGATTTATCGGTAATATTTTTATACTATAATGAGGTTATACCTGTACATATCAATTAACCCTTATTACACCTACTGTCCACATTACTGACCACTGACCTTACACACAGTAACTATATACGGGACGAAAGGAACAAGGATTTATATGGTAATATTGTTTATACTATAATGAGGGTTATACTGTACACATCAATTAACCCCTTTATTACATCTACTGTCCCACAGTACTGACACTGACCTTACACACAGTACTATGTATACAGGGACAGAAAGTAACAAGGATTATATGGTAATATTGTTTATACTATAATGAGGGTCATACCTGTAACATATCAATTAACCCTTATTACACCTACTGTCCACATTACTGACCACTGACCTTACACACATTAACTATGTATACAGGGACAGAAGGAACAAGGATTTATATGGTAATATTGTTTATACTAAATGAGGGTTATACCTGTAACATATCAATTAACCCTTTATTACATCTCTTGTCCGCAGAACTTGACCACTGACCTTACACACAGTACTATGTATCAGGGACAGAGAGGAACAAGGATTTATATGGTAATATTGTTTATACTATAATGAGGGTTATACCTGTACATATCAATTAACCCTTATTACATCTACTGTCCACAGTACTGACCACTGACCTTACACACAGTAACTATGTATACAGGACAGAAAGGAACAAGGATTTATATGGTAATATTGTTTATACTATAATGAGGGTTACACCTGTAACATATCAATTAACCCTTATTCACCCTACTGTCCACGTACTGACCACTGACCTTACACACAGTAACTATGTATCAGGGACAGAAAGGAACAAGGATTTATACGGTAAAATTGTTTATACTATAATGAGGTTACACCTGTAACATATCAATTAACCCTTTATTACATCTACTGTCCGCAGAACTGACCACTGACCTTACACACAGTAACTATGTATACAGGACAGAAAGGAACAAGGATTTATATGGTAATATTGTTTAACTATAATGAGGGTTATACCTGTAACATATCAATTAACCCTTTATTACATCTACTGTCCGCAGAACTGACCACTGACCTTACACACGTAACTATGTATACAGGGACAGAAAAGGAACAAGGATTATTGGTAATATTGTTTATACTATAATGAGGGTTATACCTGTAACATATAGATTACCCTTTATTACACCTACTGTCCACAGTACTGACCACTGACCTTACACACAGTAACTATGTATACAGGGACAGAAAGGAACAAGGATTATATGGTAATATTGTTTCAAATACCAATAACATTCAGCATTCTTTGCTTTTAAAAACACGGCTAGCTGAAACTGACCAATGAACCTGCCACCACAATGTCCAATGGAAAACCGTTCCATAGATTTACCGTTCTCACAGTGAAAACCCTTTCCCAACTTAAGCCTAAACCTTTTTCTTCAAGTCTTAAGGATGTTCCTCATGTCCTCTGACATGTTCTATTGGTGAACAATGCCCCAGATAGTTTATTGTATGGCCCGTTTAGTATTTATACACAGTAATCATATCCCCACGCAATCGCCTTTTCTCCAGCGTACATAATTGTAACTTTTCCAGTCTCCTCTCATATTCAAGCTCCCCTAATCCCCCAATTAATTTAGTTGCCCTTCTCTGAACCCTTTCCATTTCCAAGATGTCCTTTTTGTACACAGGATTCCAAAATTGCACTGCATATTCCAAATGAGGCCTTACCAATGCTTTGTAATGAGGGAGAAGTACATTTTCCTCCCTTGAACCCATACCTCTCTTTATACAAAACAATACCATGCTAGCTCTGACTGTTGCCGCCTTGCACTGCTTGCTACCTTTAAGTTTGATCCCACCAAAACTCCAGATCCCTTTCCAACAGGGATTCACTTAACACAGAGCCATTTAGTATATGCAGCACCTTTCCTCCGCACCCGATCCATCAACCAATTTTCTATCCATGTGCAAATGTGCCTCCCCAGACCAACAGACCTTAGCTTATACATTAGTCGCCTATGGGGGACTGTATCAAAAGCCTTTGTAAAATCCAAGTAAACTACATCTACTGCTATGTCAGAGTCTAAATTTCTACTTTCTTCCTCATAAAGCCAAGCAAGTTAGTTTGACAAGATCTATTCCTCCTAAATCCATGCTGGTTACTACTTATAATGTCAGTCCTTGAAACATACTCTAGAACATGTTCCCTTATTAAACTTTACAGTATCTTCCCCACCACTGAAGTTAAACTTACAGGCCTGTAATTACCTGGCTGTGAACGACGACCCTTTTTGAAATTGGAATTACATCAGCTTTTTTCCAATCAAGAGGCACATTTCCAGACATGAGGGAATCGGAGGAAATAAGAAACTTGGCCTAGGTAAAACAGGGCCCAGCATGTATTACATCTGTCTCAGGACTTTGTTAACCTTATTTTAGTGTTTCTGAACCATTCCTCAGTTAACCAAAAAGCCCTTGCATTCTTTATACCATAATTGCTACTCTACTCTGTACTATCTGTACTTGGATGTTTCATAATGTGTACAGAGGGAAAAATTGTTCAAGATGTTTGCTTTATTGCCACAATCTGACTTATCCCCATTTATTATTGGACCCACATTTTAAGTCCTCATCTACTTCTATTAATATACTTTAAAAAAATTTAGGGTCAGTGATGCTTTGTTCAGCTATCCTAACCTCATTATTATTTTAGCCAGCTTCGGTAGATTGTTTATACTCATAATTGAGGTATACCTGTAACTATCAATTAAACCCTTATTACACCTACTGTCCACATTACTGACCATGACCTTACACACATTAACTATGTATACAGGGACAGAAAGAACAAGGATTTATATGGTAATATTGTTTATACTATAATGAGGGTTATACCTGTACATATCAATAACCCTTTATACATCTACTGTCCGCAGAACTGACCACTGACCTTACACACAGTAACTATGTATACAGGGACAGGAGGAACAAGGATTTATATGGTATATTGTTTTTATACTATAATGAGGGTTATACCTGTAACATATCAATTAACCCTTTATTACATTCACTGTCCACAGTACTGACCACTGACCTTACACACAGTAATATGTATACAGGGACAGAAAGGAACAAGGATTTATATGTAATATTGTTTTATACTATAATGAGGGTTAACCTGTAACATATCAATTAACCCTTATTCACACCTACTGTCCACAGTACTGGACCACTGACCTTACACCACAGTAACTATATACAGGGGACAGAAGGAACAAGGATTTATACGGTAATATTGTTTATACTATAATGAGGGTTATACCTGTAACATATCAATTAACCCTTTATTACATCTACTGTCCCAGAACTGACCACTGACCTTACACACAGTAACTATGTATACAGGGACCGAAAGGACAAGGATGATATGATGGTAATATTGTTTATACTATAATGAGGGTTATACCTGTAACATATCAATTAACCCTTTATTACATCTACTGTCCGCAGAACTGACCACTGACCTTACACACAGTAACTATGTATACAGGGACAGAAAGGAACAAGGATTTATATGGTAATATTGTTTCAAATACCAATAACATTCAGCATTCTTTGCTTTTAAAAACACGGCTAGCTGAAACTGACCAATGAACCTGCCACCACAATGTCCAATGGAAAACCGTTCCATAGATTTACCGTTCTCACAGTGAAAACCCTTTCCCAACTTGAAGCCTAAACCTTTTTTCTTCAAGTCTTAAGGGATGTCCTCATGTCCTCTGACATGTTCTATTGGTGAACAATGCCCCAGATAGTTTATTGTATGGCCCGTTAATGTATTTATACACAGTAATCATATCCCCACGCAATCGCCTTTTCTCCAGCGTACATAATTGTAACTTTTCCAGTCTCTCTTCATATTCAAGCTCCCCTAATCCCCCAATTAATTTAGTTGCCCTTCTCTGAACCCTTTCCATTTCCAAGATGTCCTTTTTGTACACAGGATTCCAAAATTGCACTGCATATTCCAAATGAGGCCTTACCAATGCTTTGTAATGAGGGAGAATTACATTTTCCTCCCTTGAACCCATACCTCTCTTTATACAAAACAATACCATGCTAGCTCTGACTGTTGCCGCCTTGCACTGCTTGCTACCTTTAAGTTTGATATCCACCAAAACTCCAAGATCCCTTTCCAACAGGGATTCACTTAACACAGAGCCATTTATAGTATAAGCAGCACCTTTTCTCCGCACCCGATCCATCAACCAATTTTCTATCCATGTGCAAATGTGCCTCCCCAGACCAACAGACCTTAGCTTATACATTAGTCGCCTATGGGGGACTGTATCAAAAGCCTTTGTAAAATCCAAGTAAACTACATCTACTGCTATGTCAGAGTCTAAATTTCTACTTTCTTCCTCATAAAAGCCAAGCAAGTTAGTTTGACAAGATCTATTCCTCCTAAATCCATGCTGGTTACTACTTATAATGTCAGTCCTTGAAACATACTCTAGAACATGTTCCCTTATTAAACTTTACAGTATCTTCCCCACCACTGAAGTTAAACTTACAGGCCTGTAATTACCTGGCTGTGAACGACGACCCTTTTTGAATATTGGAATTACATCAGCTTTTTTCCAATCAAGAGGCACATTTCCAGACATGAGGGAATCGGAGGAAATAAGAAACATTGGCCTAGGTAAAACAGGGCCCAGGCATGTATTACATCTGTCTCAGGAGCTTTGTTAACCTTATTTAGTTGTTTCTGAACCATATCCTCAGTTAACCAAAAAGCCCTTGCATTCTTTATACCATAATTGCTACTCTACTCTGTACTATCTGTACTTGGATGTTTCATAATGTGTACAGAGGGAAAAAATTGTTCAAGATGTTTGCTTTATTGCCACAATCTGACTTATCCCCATTTATTATTGGACCCACATTTTAAGTCCTCATCTACTTACTATTAATATACTTTAAAAAATTGTTAGGGTCAGTGATGCTTTGTTCAGCTATCCTAACCTCATTATTTATTTTAGCCAGCTTTCTTTTTTTTTTAACAATCCTTGTTACAGTTTTTATAGCTCCTAAAGGCCCTTTCTGTTCCCTCTGACCTAAATGTTTTAAACACCATTCTCTTCCTTTCTATTTCCCTCTTTACATCAGAATTCAACCACATGGGTGTGGACTTTAGATGTGAAATGGTTTAAAACCTGATAGGTGGACACCTGTGGGGCCCTAATGCAACTAGTAGTAATGCTGTTATAAGAATATATACATATATAAGGTGATTTCAGTAACTAACAACTTAACTAAATACGTGTTTAAAATGACACAGTTGGGAAGGGGAAGTAGGGGCCAGCTACGATAACATCTTGGTTAGAGATAATTACAGATATTCTGGAAGGTACAGGGGCACTTCAAGGGTTTTTTCTGCCTGAGCCAAATTTTGAATGCCGCCCTTGATTATGCATTAGAAATGCCATACTTTCTGTAGTATAAATAAATTTGTAAGCCCCCCACCATGTCAAGGTAGACTTTTTCAGCAGGGCCCTAAGTAACCCAACTAGTCTAACCTAGCCTAACAAACTAAAGCTAACCTAACAATATAAAATGATTTTAACAACATCATATCTGTTATTAGGGAAAAAAACAATTTTCTTAACAGGTCAAGCAAAAACTTTCCCCCCCCACCACTGCCTGTCTGCCACCTTTCTTCTTCAGTGCAGGGGTTCCACCTGAGAAAAATGTCTCACTCTGCCTAATGGTAGAAGTGGCCCTGGGGAGGTCTGTTATAATTAATACATCTATGTATTCCTTCTCACACTATGATTAACATTGTGACGTAATTTTGCCTATATAACTCTTTACACAAACCTCTGTAATTTGGACTTGTAACACATATTGTGTGTTGCTAATCACTGTGGCTGTGTCTTTACATAAATATTCTGCATCTACCAATTTGGCCTTGGAGTGATATCCTTTCAGGGGTGACAAACCCCTTTAAAAACTGTCCATTTCTGTTGGGTATCTTTACCTGAGAATATGTCATCAAGAGCTATTTTTCTCTAGGGAAAACTTGCCTGCCTGAAATGAAAAGTCTTACAATATCAAGTGTAATAATAATAACAGTAAGTATTGCGTTCCATATATCTAATTATAAAGTTGCTAAATACAAAGCTGTAGAGTTGTCACATCTTGAATTAATCACATCTGGTGAGCTCGCCACATCACTGGTATCCTGAATTCATTTTCATACCACACACGTAATAAAGTCTCTTTTTAGATTGAACAAACAATTGTTAAAGGACCCTTAGCAGCCTCAGGAATAAAAGTATTTTTATAGAACATCCATCATCTCCAGCCTTGGAGAAGACCCAACTCCTTAATAAGGACCAGGAGGACAGAGAAGTAAAGGACTTTTATGGCCATACCTGCATCTAATAATAAGGAAGTGGGAGGGGTATTGGTGATATCATAGGGTATAAAACATGATGTTCCCCCCTTTCCATCATGCATTGTTTCAGTATGAGCGTGCTCTCTGCATACACCTAATAAATACATTTCATTTTACCCAATTAGGACTTAGAATGATTTTCTTTGGGTCCATTTAGGTAACCTAACTAACCAATCACATACGCTAAATGACGATATTTCACAGTCACTAATCCCTAAGCTTCCAGTTACCTCCATATCTATAATACGTTTGATGTTACCAGATATAACAGAGAGAGCACCTGTTCTAGTAAGTATCAAATGTGATGGGAGCGCAGGGTGGGGGTAAAGGGGCTAGTGTGTTATCTGTGAAGTCACCCTGGAGGTGGGGCTAGGGTGTGGTGTTCTGGAGGCGTGGTGGCAAAATGAGGGAATTTCAGGGTTGGAAGATCCAGCTGCTTGGGAGATTGGGGTGGTCTAGTGCGGGAGACCACCCACCCCAAAGCGTGTAGTATAAATGAAATCCATTAGTCACCAAACAATGTGGTGCAACTTATAAACATGCCTGATGCCTGGCACAGCACTTCATCAGAGGCAGAAGGAAGAAAGGTGCTATAAATGCCAACATGGGACAGACACATCCCTACAAAGTAGCAAGAGGGGTAACAAAGGAACTTCAACCACCTGTGAGAGAAAATGATAATGCAGCTAGTACAGGAACCCATTACCTTCTCTGTGCTGATCACATCTGTGACACAGCTGAATGTAATAAAGAGACAGGTAATCAGTGCTGATTAGGTCTGTGACACAGCTGAATGTAATAAAGAGACAGGTAATCAGCACTGATTAGGTCTGTGACACAGCTGAATGTAATAAAGAGACAGGTAATCAGCAGTATAGTGAGTTATAGTATAATACCCACTGGGTGATAACCCCACCCCTGCCTCACATTGGCTGGGTCCAGGCTGGTCTGTGTCATTACCTGTATGAACCAGGGCTATTTTCATGAAGGTTTTTTTCTGTAGATGAATGATTCATTGTAAACAGCAAATGTCTTAAGAGAATGAGCTACAATCCGGCTCCTTTGGGATTGGGGAAGTCAAATTAGTCTTAGATTTGATTCTATTGCTAGGAGACCACACAAGTGTCTGTAACTTACTATTCACATTACATTAACCCCTTCAGAGCATGGTCTGTGGTTTGTACCTTTCCATACATATATATAGATATAACCTGTATACTGGATCATGGCCCCTTGTTTTCTGTCTGCACTGCGGACAGGCACGTGATTTTTTTTTTAAAAAAGGAACCCAATCTCTCTTAGAGCTACATTCTGTCAGATAATCTTGACTTCCCCTTTAAGTCCACGTTTCTCTATTTTTTTTATTAGCTGTGTGTGTGTAGTGTAGTGATATATATATATATATATATATATATATATATATATATATATATATATATATATATAAATGTTGTGTATACAGAGTTCAGTTTTGTGCACTATATATAGAGCAGTGCTGATATTCTAGAATATTATTATTCTGTCTGTTTTCTGTGTGCAAATTGTTATCCAGTGTGTGTAGATATATATGATATTTTGTATACATAATGACATTCTGTGTGCTACATAATATTAATATTCTGTCAGTGTTCTGTGTGCAAATTATCCAGTGTGTGCAGATATATATGATATTTTGTATACATAATGACATTCTGTGTGCTACATAATATTAATATTCTGTCAGTTTTCTGTGTGCAAATTATCCAGTGTGTGCAGATATAATGATATTTGTATACATAATGACATCTTGTGTGTGCAATAATATTAAATTTCTGTCAGTTGTTCTGTGTGCAAATTATCCAGTGTGTGTGCAGAAATAATATGTATATTTTGTTACATAAGGACATAATGACATTCTGTGTGCTACATAATATTAATATTCTGTCAGTTTGTTTTCTGTGTGCAAATTATCCAGTGTGTGCAGATATATATATTTGTGTATACATAATGACATTGAGTGCGCTACATAATATTAATATTCTGTCAGGTTTCTGTGTGCTAATTATGCAGTGTGTGCAGATTTATATAATATTTGTGTATACATAATGACATTGTGTGTGCTACATAATATTAATATTCTGTCAGGTTTCTGTGTGCTAATTATGCAGTGTGTGCAGATTTATATGATATATGTGTATACATAATGACAATGAGTGCACTACATAATATTGATACTCTGTCAGGTTTCTGTGTGTAAATTGTTATCCAGTGGGTGTAGATATATACTTTGTACGCAAATGACATTCTGTGTGCTACATAATATTAATATTCTGTCAGGTTTCTGTGTGCAAATTGTCCAGTTTGTGCAGATATATATATTTGTGTATACAAAATGACATTTTGTGCACTACATAATATTAATATTCTGTCAGGTTTCTGTGCACAAACTGTTATCCAGTGTGTGCAGATATGTATGATATTTTGTATACATAATGACATTCTGTGCTCTATATAATAATATTCTGTTGGGTTTCTGTGCACAAATTGTTATCCAGTGTGTGCAGATATGTATGATATTTGTGTATACATAATGACATTGTGGGCACTACATAATAGTTTAAGCACACATAAACCATTCTGTAAGGTTTATGTGTGCTTATTGTTCTCCAGTGTGTGCAGATATATATGACATTTGTGTATACCGTACATAATGACATTGGGCGCACTACATAATATTAATATTCTATAAAGTTTCTGTTATCCAGTGTGTGCAGATATGTATGATATTTGTGTATACATAATGACATTGAGTGCACTACATAATATTAATATTCTGTCAGGTTTTTGTGTGCTAATTGTTATCCAGTACGTGGAGATATATATGACATTTGTGTATACATAATGACATTCTGTGCGCTACATAATATTAATATTCTGTCAGGTTTGTGTGTGCTAATTGTTATCCAGTGTGTGCAGATATATATGACATTTGTGTATACAAAGCTGGCTAAAATAATAATGAGGTTAGGATAGCTGAACAAAGCATCACTGACCCTAAATTTTTTTAAAGTATATTAATAGAAGTAGATGAGGACTTAAAATGTGGGTCCAATAATAAATGGGGATAAGTCAGATTGTGGCAATAAAGCAAACATCTTGAACAATTTTTCCCTCTGTACACATTATGAAACATCCAAGTACAGATAGTACAGAGTAGAGTAGCAATTATGGTATAAAGAATGCAAGGGCTTTTTGGTTAACTGAGGAATGGTTCAGAAACACTAAAATAAGGTTAACAAAGTCCTGAGACAGATGTAATACATGCTGGGCCCTGTTTTACCTAGGCCAAGTTTCTTATTTCCTCCGATTCCCTCATGTCTGGAAATGTGCCTCTTGATTGGAAAAAAGCTGATGTAATTCCAATTTCAAAAAGGGTCGTCGTTCACAGCCAGGTAATTACAGGCCTGTAAGTTTAACTTCAGTGGTGGGGAAGATACTGTAAAGTTTAATAAGGGAACATGTTCTAGAGTATGTTTCAAGGACTGACATTATAAGTAGTAACCAGCATGGATTTAGGAGGAATAGATCTTGTCAAACTAACTTGCTTGGCTTTATGAGGAAGAAAGTAGAAATTTAGACTCTGACATAGCAGTAGATGTAGTTTACTTGGATTTTACAAAGGCTTTTGATACAGTCCCCCATAGGCGACTAATGTATAAGCTAAGGTCTGTTGGTCTGGGGAGGCACATTTGCACATGGATAGAAAATTGGTTGATGGATCGGGTGCGGAGGAAAGGTGCTGCATATACTAAATGGCTCTGTGTTAAGTGAATCCCTGTTGGAAAGGGATCTGGAGTTTTGGTGGGATCAAACTTAAAGGTAGCAAGCAGTGCAAGGCGGCAACAGTCAGAGCTAGCATGGTATTGTTTTGTATAAAGAGAGGTATGGGTTCAAGGGAGGAAAATGTACTTCTCCCTCATTACAAAGCATTGGTAAGGCCTCATTTGGAATATGCAGTGCAATTTTGGAATCCTGTGTACAAAAAGGACATCTTGGAAATGGAAAGGGTTCAGAGAAGGGCAACTAAATTAATTGGGGGATTAGGGGAGCTTGAATATGAGAGGAGACTGGAAAAGTTACAATTATGTACGCTGGAGAAAAGGCGATTGCGTGGGGATATGATTACTGTGTATAAATACTAAACGGGCCATACAATAAACTATCTGGGGCATTGTTCACCAATAGAACATGTCAGAGGACATGAGGAAATCCTTAAGACTTGAAGAAAAAAGGTTTAGGCTTCAAGTTGGGAAAGGGTTTTCACTGTGAGAACGGTAAATCTATGGAACGGTTTTCCATTGGACATTGTGGTGGCAGGTTCATTGGTCAGTTTCAGCTAGCCGTGTTTTTAAAAGCAAAGAATGCTGAATGTTATTGGTATTTGAAACAATATTACCATATAATCCTTGTTCCTTTCTGTCCCTGTATACATAGTTACTGTGTGTAAGGTCAGTGGTCAGTACTGTGGACAGTAGGTGTAATAAAGGGTAATCTATATGTTACAGGTATAACCCTCATTATAGTATAAACAATATTACCAATAAATCCTTGTTCCTTTTCTGTCCCTGTATACATAGTTACGTGTGTAAGGTCAGTGGTCAGTTCTGCGGACAGTAGATGTAATAAAGGGTTAATTGATATGTTACAGGTATAACCCTCATTATAGTTAAACAATATTACCATATAAATCCTTGTTCCTTTCTGTCCTGTATACATAGTTACTGTGTGTAAGGTCAGTGGTCAGTTCTGCGGACAGTAGATGTAATAAAGGGTTAATTGATATGTTACAGGTGTAACCTCATTATAGTATAAACAATTTTACCGTATAAATCCTTGTTCCTTTTCTGTCCCTGATACATAGTTACTGTGTGTAAGGTCAGTGGTCAGTACGTGGACAGTAGGGTGAATAAGGGTTAATTGATATGTTACAGGTGTAACCCTCATTATAGTATAAACAATATTACCATATAAATCCTTGTTCCTTTCTGTCCTGTATACATAGTTACTGTGTGTAAGGTCAGTGGTCAGTACTGTGGACAGTAGATGTAATAAGGGTTAATTGATATGTACAGGTATAACCCTCATTATAGTATAAACAATATTACCATATAAATCCTTGTTCCTCTCTGTCCCTGATACATAGTACTGTGTGTAAGGTCAGTGGTCAAGTTCTGCGGACAAGAGATGTAATAAAGGGTTAATTGATATGTTACAGGTATAACCCTCATTTAGTATAAACAATATTACCATATAAATCCTTGTTCCTTCTGTCCCTGTATACATAGTTAATGTGTGTAAGGTCAGTGGTCAGTAATGTGGACAGTAGGTGTAATAAGGGTTAATTGATATGTTACAGGTATGACCCTCATTATAGTATAAACAATATTACCATATAATCCTTGTTACTTTCTGTCCCTGTATACATAGTACTGTGTGTAAGGTCAGTGTCAGTACTGTGGGACAGTAGATGTAATAAAGGGGTTAATTGATGTGTACAGTATAACCCTCATTATAGTATAAACAATATTACCATATAAATCCTTGTTCCTTTCTCCCGTATATAGTTACTGTGTGTAAGGTCAGTGGTCAGTAATGTGGACAGTAGGTGTAATAAGGGTTAATTGATATGTACAGTATAACCTCATTATAGTATAAAAATATTACCGATAAATCCTTGTTCCTTTCTGTCCCTGTATAATAGTTACTGTGTGTAAGGTCAGTGGTCCGTACTGTGGACAGTAGATGTATAAAGGGTTAATTGATATGTTACAGGTATAACCTCATTATAGTATAAACATATTACATATAAATCCTTGTTCCTTTCTGTCCCTGTATACTAGTTACTGTGTGTAAGGTCAGTGGTCAGTACAGTGGACAGTAGATGTAATAAAGGGGTTAACTGATATGTTACAGGTATAACCTCATTATAGTATAAACAATATTACCATATAAATCCTTGTTCCTTTCTGCCCTGTATACATAGTTACTGTGTGGTAAGGTCAGTGGTCAGTACTGTGGACAGTAGATGAACCGTATATACTCGAGTATAAAACCGAGGTTTTCAGGCTTTAAAAAAGCCTGAAAATCTTAAAATCTTACCTCCGTTTATACTCGAGTCAATCTTTCTCCTACCTTGTCGGCGGCCGCGCGATCCGCATCCTTAGTGTGCTTCCGGATGACATCACTACCCGGCGCTTCTCACTTGCGGCGCTGAGTAGTGACATCATCCTGAAGTGCAGAGGATGTGGAGCGAGCGGTCGTGGACAAGGTAGGCGAATACCACAGGGAAACCAGGGCACACAATAGTACAAATAAGAGTAAAACCTTTATTTGTGCATACTGTATGCACAAATAAAGGAGGAATTTACCCCTATTTGCAAGTATTTGCCACTTAAGATGTTTGAAAACTACAACTCCCAGCATAAAGCATGCTGGGAGTTGTAGTTTCCAAACATCTTAAGTGGCAAATACTAGTAGGGGTTACACCCTCGGTTTATACTCGAGTCAAACAATTTTTTCTCCATTTTTAGGTAAAACTAGGTACCTCGGTTTATACTTGGGACGGTTTATACTCGAGTATATACGGTAATACATGTATAATAGTAAAGGTGGCCATACACGTGATTTCCATCGCAATGTGCGGACAGATCACATACCTGCACATATGGAACTGACCAATCCCTACACGAGTGATAATTGGTAAATCCCCTTGTTCCGCATTCTGTATCTTGGCTCCCATGGCTAAGGGCTAGGCCACGCCCACACTAGCACATTTTGCGATCCCCTTGCACAATACGGTTGGTCACATTATTTTTTTTGCGGATCGAATAAACTTGCATTGAAATCCATCAGACGTTGTCCAGCCTTAATCCCTAGCACATCCCTTGTACTTTCTGATTACCTCAAGGTGCCAGAACTGTAGGTAAAAGGAGGGATTCCGGGCAGCTATACCCCCAATCCCCATGGGGGGCACATTATAATCTCTAAGGACATGAGGGAGGATTTGCAGAATTACAGTGCAGGTCAATAACATTTCTGGGAATTTACATGAAATCCAATAAGGTCATTTAAGGACAAGTCTAATAAATAAATGACAATGAAAAGTTTTTATTACTGGGGGCTCTGGGAACTGTATAAGGACCCAGCATTGTATTGGTTAATCTGATTTATCAGTCCATTGGCTGGTGTTTTAAACATGAGCTGAGTTGTGCAGTTCCTGTGGATTACGGTTCCCTGTAAGCTCTAATGAGTGAGAATACATCAAGAATGTGCACACACTGGATAACAATTAGCACACAGAAACCTGACAGAATGTTATTATGTATCGCACAGAATGTCATTCTGTATACACAAATGTCATATATATCTGCACACACTGGATAACAATTAGCACACAGAAAACCTGACAGAATGTTATTATGTATCGCACAGAATGTCATTCTGTATACACAAATGTCATATATATCTGCACACACTGGATAACAATTAGACACACAAAACCTGACAGAATGTTATTATGTATCGCACAGAATGTCATTCTGTATACACAAATGTCATATATATCTGCACACACTGGATAACAATTAGCACACACAAACCTGACAGAATGTTATTATGTATCGCACAGAATGTCATTCTGTATACACAAATGTCTATATATCTGCACACACTGGATAACAATTAGCACACACAAACCTGACAGAATGTTATTATGTATCGCACAGAATGTCATTCTGTATACACAAATGTCATATATATCTGCACACACTGGATAACAATTAGCACACACAAACTGACAGATGTTATTATGTATCGCACAGAATGTCATTCTGTATACACAAATGTCATATATATCTGCACACACTGGATAACAATTAGCACACAAAACCTGACAGAATGATTATGTATCGCACAGAATGTCATTCTGTATACACAAATGTCATATATATCTGCACGTACTGGATAACAATTAGCACACAGAAACCTGACAGAATGTTATTATGTATCGCACAGAATGTCATTAGTATACACAAATGCATATTATCTGCACACACGGATAACAATTAGCACACACAAACCTGACAGAATGTTATTAGTATCGCACAGAATGTCATTATGTATACACAAATGTCATATATATCTGCACACACTGGATAACAATTAGCACACACAAACCTGACAGAAGTTATTATGTATCGCAAGAATGTCATTCTGTATACACAAATGTCATATATATCTGCACACACTGGATAACAATTAGCACACACAAACCTGACAGAATGTTATTATGTATCGCACAGAATGTCATTCTGTATACACAAATGTCATATATATCTGCACACACTGGATAACAATTAGCACACACAAACCTGACAGAATGTTATTATGTACGCACAGAATGTCATTCTTATACACAAATGTCATATATATCTGCACACACTGGATAACAATAGCACACACAACCTGACAGAATGTTATTATGTATCGCACAGAATGTCATTCTGTATACACAAATGTATATATATCTGCACACACTGGATAACAATTAGCACACACAAAACCTGACAGATGTTATTATGTATCGCACAGAATGTCATTCTGTATACACAAATGTCATATATATCTGCACACACTGGATAACAATTAGCACACAGAAACCTGACAGAATGTTATTATGTATCGCACAGAATGTCATTCTGTATACACAAATGTCATATATATCTGCACAACTGGAACAATTAGCACACAGAAACCTGACAGAATGTTAATTATTTATCGCACAGAATGTCATTCTGATACACAAATGTCATATATATCTGCACACACTGGAAACAATTAGCACACACAAACCTGACAGAATATTAATATTATGTAGCGCACAGAATGTCATATGTATGCACAAATGTCATATATATCTGCCACGTACTGGATAACAATTAGCACACACAAACCTGACAGAATGTTATTATGTATCGCACAGAATGTCATTATGTATGCACAAATGTCATATATATCTGCACACACTGGATAACAATTAGCACACACAAACCTGACAGAATATTAATATTATGTAGCGCACAGAATGTCATTATGTATGCAACAAATGTCATATATATCTGCACGTACTGGATAACAATTAGCACACAGAAACCTGAGAGAATGTTATTATGTATCGCACAGAATGTCATT
>CM033471.1:13486508-13496578 GCA_019447015.1 Hymenochirus boettgeri | reverse complement strand
TCTGCTTGCCCAGGAATAACCACACTGACGTAACGTCCCTCCATCCCATTACAGCTCAGAGTGATGGTGGTTTGGGAAATATCATTGATGGTGTCACAGCTGGAGAAACAGACAGAAAGGAAGTATTTATATCATAGTAATGAAGCTAATTAGTATTAATGTACCTCATAAAACAACAGCAATGTCATGTTACGTTATTTCCAATGTTATAGCTACAATGCATTACATTCTATGTGACATATTTATAAAGTAACTAGACTGGTAAATACGGATATTGCTCCTTTATCACTGTAATCATTATTTTATGGGGTAGGTATAATAAATAATGACATGGCTATAAAATACAGATCTTTAAAGATGTGTTTCAACTGCACCCAGTGTCCGAAAAAAATAATATAGCAGTGCAACAGGGCAATGCCAGCCACGTGGTCGCAAAATACCACATGGCATTGGTGTTATGTCAAAGAGTTGGTACCGTATTTTGAATCCAAGTAGTAAATTACCAAGACAGTTGCTGATTAGGTCTGTAATACAGCTGAATGTAATAAAGAGACAGGTAATCAGCCCTGATTAGGTATGTGACACAGCTGAATGTAATAAAGAGACAGGTAATCAGTGCTGATTAGGACTGTGACACAGCTGAATGTAATAAAGAGACAGGTAATCAGAGCTGATTAGGTCTGTGACACAGCTGAATGTAATAAAGAGACAGGTAATCAGAGCTGATTAGGACCGGTGGACAGGGAACAAGATCTGTCTCAGTTGGATTGCACTACGGGCTAACCGTCAGGCGATTAAAGACTCAGTAACAACCAGGTATCAGAAGCCGATTAAGGGAATGTGAGACCCCAATAGCTCCAACATGGTAACACACACACAAGACACAACATAGCTGATGTCGCACGGCTCCCGCTACTATCTAGTCCTTCCTGCCCTCGACGAGCTGAATGTAGAGAAGACATCATTGCGGAGTAGATGGCACAAGCGGAATGTAAATAAGAGCAGGGAATCAAGCGGAAAACGGTCAACAAGCCTGAATGTAAAAAACAGTAATCAGAGCTAGTAGGTACTGTGACAACAGCTGAATGTAAAAGAGAACGGTATCAGGCTGATAACGGTGACACACGCGAATGTAATAAAGAGACAGGTAATCAGCGCTGATTAGGTCTTGACACAGCTGAATGTAATAAAGAGACAGGTAATCAGCGCTGATTAGATCTGTGACAGCTGAATGTAATAAGAGACAGGTAATCAGCGCTGATTAGGTCTGTGACACAGCTGAATGTAATAGAGACAGGTAATCAGAGCTGATTAGGTCTGTGGACACAGCTGATTGTAATAAAAAGAGAGACAGGTAATCAGCGCTGATTAGTCTGTGACACAGCTGAATGTAATTAAGAGACAGGTAATCAGCGCTGATTAGGTCTGTGACACAGCTGAATGTAATTAAGAGACAGGTAATCAGCGCTGATTAGGACTGTGACACAACTGAATGTAATAGAGACAGGTAATCAGAGCTGATTAGGTCTGTGACACAGCTGAATGTACTAAAGAGACAGGTAATCAGAGCTGATTAGGTCGTGACACACTGAATGTAATAAGAGACAGGTAATCAGTGCTGATTAGGACTGTGACACAGCGACATGTCAATAAAGGACAGGTAATCAGTGTGATTAATGTCTGTGACACAGCTGAATGTAATAAAGAGACAGGTATCAGTGCTGATTGTTCTGTGACACTGAATGTAATAAGAGACAGGTAATCAATGCTGGTAGTGACTGTGACCAGCTGAATGTAATAAAGAGACGGTAATCAGTGCTGATTAGGTCTGTGACACACTGAATGTATAAAGAGACAGGTAATCAGCCCTGATTAGGTTTTGTGACACATCCGAATGTAATAAAGACAGACAGTAATCAGCCCTGATTAGGTCTGTGACACACAGCTGAATGTAATAAAGAGATGGGTAAATCAGCCCTGATTAGGTCTGTGACAGCTGAATGTAATAAAGAGACAGGTAATCAGCGCTGATTAGGACTGTGACACAGCTGAATGTAATAGACAAGTAATCAGCGCTGATTAGGACTGTGACACAGCTGAATGTAATAAAGAGACAGGTAATCAGTGCTGATTAGGTCTGTGACACAGCTGAATGTAATAAAGAGACAGGTAATCAGAGCTGATTAGGACTGTGACACAGCTGAATGTAATAAAAAGACAGGTAATCAGAGCTGATTAGGTCTGTGACAGCTGAATGTAATAAAGAGACAGGTAATCAGAGCTGATTAGGTCTGTGACACAGCTGAATGTAATAAAGAGACAGGTAATCAGAGCTGATTAGGTCTGTGACACAGCTGAATGTAATAAAGAGACAGGTAATCAGAGGTGATTAGGTCTGTGACACAGCTGAATGTAATAAAGACACAGTGCTGATTTGATCCCCTAGAACTTAGAGTGCAAAATATCTACTCTGAGGCCGGGTACAACAGTCTAATTTGGTAATAAGAATCAGATGGCTGAAGGTACAAAGGGTTAAGCAACAGGTCATGGTCAGGCTAGATCTAGCGCTGAAAGCAGGGGAGATATCTCTAAAAAGAAGAAAAAGAAATAGAACAGTCATTTTCCTTAAATTAAAGATCAGATACCGGACTAGTCCTGGGATGTAACGTGACAATAAATAATACGTAGAAAAATTTAATCTCCCTTTTCACTGTAATCACTATTTTGCACCATGCCACAGAATTTGTTTGAAAGCATAGGAAGTTAATGATATTAGCAATGTCTATTGGTTTATCTTTGGCATAAGATTTTCTTTTCCCCCTCCTTCATACTGACATAATGTAATATACCGCCTCATTATGGGGCATGTTTAGTAACCCGCTGTTGCGGAAACCTCCAATACCACAAGTTAGCGTAAAAGTATGGCCACAAATGTACATTTAAAGGGACACTGTACTAAAAAAAAGACTTTTTTAAATCTATAATTGAATAAATACATTTTTTGCGTGTGTTGCTGCATGCCTTCAATCCAGCACACATTTTGTTTAGGAGCAGTATCCCCCCTCCCTCTTTTAACCACTCCCACTTCCATCCGACCTGACATTTTCCTCCACAAACAAACTGTCATGCCTGCACACAGCACACAGCATTCCAACTGTCAAATCTCTGTCACCATTCCAACTACAGTAAAACTACTCACAGAAGAATAGTTTTTGAGAGCAAAGAACTTGATTGACAGTTGAAATATAAGAAGTTTTAGATTGGATATCTCAAGAAATAGGGGGCAGATAAACAAATAATGATACAGTGATGGTTGGGAAGAATGATAGTTTCCATTAATGATCAATTTAAAACAACTTTTTTTTTCAGTATAGATGCCCTTTAAGGCCATGCGGATGTACAATACTTATGATATCGTATAGGTGATCGTACAATTATCGTAAATGTATGATCTTGAACGTAATTGTAAAGGTGGCCATACACATATGGGTAATTCCTATCGGGGAACTGACCGACTGGAGTGCCATCTGATTGCAATCTGCATTACGGTCGGTCAGGAAAGACATATAATATCCGTCTGTCGTATCTGTATGTATGATTGGTCGGGTCAGTGTGTGTGCTTCCCACTGCCCGTGTGCCAACAGATACCAATGCGATCTATTGGCGCACATGCTGTAGTAATCACATGTGTATGGCCACCCTTAGACCAGACTAAAGTTCCCTTAACCAAAGGATTCATACCAATATAATTATAGGTTATTACTATTTAGTACTATTAGTATTTACTGTATATACTCGAGTATAAACCATCCCGAGTATAAAAAAAGATATTGACTCGAGTATAAACCGAGG
The DNA here is from genome assembly GCA_019447015.1 of Hymenochirus boettgeri. Taxonomy (NCBI): domain Eukaryota; kingdom Metazoa; phylum Chordata; class Amphibia; order Anura; family Pipidae; genus Hymenochirus; species Hymenochirus boettgeri. The sequence goes on along the minus strand of CM033471.1, from coordinate 13,492,726 downwards.
GGGTTAGTATTTGCCACTTAAGATGTTTGGAAACTACAACTCCCAGCATGCTTTATTGCTGGGAGTTGTAGTTTTCAAACATCTTAAGTGGCAAATATTTGCAAATAGGGGTAAATATTCCTTTATTTGTGCATATAGTATGCACAAATAAAGAAGGTTTTACTCTTATTTGTAAATATTGCCCTCCCTGGTGTCCGTGGCATTCTCCTACCTTGTCCGGCGGCCGCTCGTTCCTCGCTCCACATCCTCAGTGCGCATCCGGATGATGTGCGCCGCAAAGTGAGAGGCGCCGGGTAGTGACATCACCCGGATGCGCACTGAGGATGCGGATCGCGCGGCCGCCGGACAAGGTAAGAGACAGGTTTACTCGAGTATAAACCAAGGTAAGATTTTCAGGCTTTTTTTAAAGCCTGAAAACCTCGGTTTATACTTGAGTATATACGGTAGGTTTTTTCTCTCGCACTGGCCTTGTAAGAAAAAAATCCTCCCATATCTTACAGGATGTAGATATGTTCGAAACTGTTGAGTTTCGTTCCGTTTTCAAATTTTCGGAAAGTTTGAGTTTTTGAAAATGGTCTACTTTCGATTTTTGAAAATCGCCTACTTTCGATTTATCGAAAATTTGAGAAATCCGGGTTCCGTGAAATTCGGGCGTTCCGAAAGTTTCGTCTGGACTTCGAAACTGGGTTCTAAACCCACATTACATCTCTAACAGGATGTCTCTTTTGGAGTGAGACTGACAAACCTTGGAGCCTTCCAGAGCCTCCCACTGAAAGACAAAGGGATCTTGACCCAGTAAACCTGTGAATGGGAATTTGTTCAAAAACCACAGTTGCCCTTTAAAGGATTTTCTAGAGATAAAGAACTACACAGACATATTGGAACAAAAATGTAAATAGTAATTGCAATAATAATTAGAATGATTATTACAATAATAATTTATTATTGTAATAAACTCCCATGGTGAAAATAACAACTCTTGTGACTGGTTTAAAAAAATAAAATAAAATAATACATTTATTAAATATTTACATTTATATGTTTTATTTGGACTTTAATAACCAGTGTAGTCATTGAAATATTTGTTAGTAGATATAATGTAAATGATTGTCAGCTCTTCAGGACAGTGTAGCCAGCACAGAGGCTTATGAGATGCAATTCAAATAAATGTCTTTCTATTTCTGCCTTGTGCGAAACTACAGTTCCCATCATCCTCTCTGGCAGCCGTATATCTCATTTCCCTTGATATTTCATGGGAATGTCTTTAATGCATTTTAATTATCTATTTCTGCAAAACTACAGATCCCATCATCCTCTCTGGCAGCCTAATATCTCCATATTTCCTTTTAAATTCCATGGGAATGGCTTTAAGCATTTTAATTAAATGTCTTTCTGTTTCTGCAAAACTACAGTTCCCATCATCCTCTCTGGCAGCCCATTATCTCCTTATTTCCCTTTAAATTTCATGGGAGTGACCTTAGAGCAGAAGAGACAGGAGGCTGCACATAGACAGTCTGGAAGCACCACCCCTCTTCCAGTGACATGTGCCCATCCAGGGCCAATGCTGAGGGCGACGGACTGCACCATTTTACAGGCTGCGGGAGGGGTGGCGGCGAAGGTAGCAGGTGGATGATGCCTGGCACTGCAGTGATGCTGATCGGGAGACATGGACGTTCGATTTGCTGCCGATTTGGGCTGAAGATGATGCTGCAGATCTGATCAGAGAATCTCCATCCCCACCCATCCCTCTCTCTCCCAGCACCAGGGTGGGGAGGGGGGGACAATGGCTGCAGAAGATTACAAGGCTGAGCTAGAGAGGCTGACCAGGGAGCTGGGAGAGACCACCCAGGAGAAGATCCAGGCTGCAGAGTATGGGCTGGTGGTCCTGGAGGAGAAACTGGCCCTCAAGCAGCAATATGATGACCTGGAGGCTGAATGTGACACCCTCAGGCAGGAGCTGGAGCATCTCAAGGAGGTCAGTGGCTCCCAGTGGGTGGGATGGAGGGGTCTATGGGGGGTGTGCAGGTTGGGGGGTCTTGGGGGTCTAAGGCCATTGGGTCTGGGGGGTTGGGTGATGGATATTGGGGTCTTGGGGTCTTTTCCTCCATTGGATTGTGGGGGTCTCAGGCCATTGGGTCTGGGGGATTGGGTGATGGATTTTGGGGTCTTTTCCTCCATTGGATTGTGGGGGTCTCCCAGTCTGAGCTGTGATTGGTGTTATGGGGGCTGGAATGGAAGTTGTATACAGTCTGGACTGGGACATTGATGGGGTGTGTAGGGGACCCAGTATGGGGAGGTGGAGAAGTTCGGGGGGATGTTGGTGACACATTGTCAGTTAATCAGATGCAGGGGGAATCGGGGTCCAGATGGCAGAGGGATGTGTGAAGGCTCCAGGCTGCTATTGTTGTTGTTGAGGGTTGGGTACCACTTCTAGATTGAGAGACAGGGAGAGAGGATGGGACTGGGCCAAGAGGAGGAATCAGAGGGAGCATCAGCTGGTGCCTATTGTTGATGTTGAAAGAGAAGCTTCACACCCATGAACTTAACCTCTCCCACTTCAATACAAACTGCCTGGACCCCCTGACTGCTGGGACCTCCAAACATCTGTCTGATCCCCCGTCCCCCCCTCTCTATCCCAGGGAGAACAGGGGCCCAATGCTTTCTGGTTCATAAATCATCTAAATTTAAATATTCTCACCCAGAGACACAAAGATACCCATGGCCCATAATAATAATAATAATAATAACCTGGTACCGTGTATCTGTATTATTATTATATTTCCTTTATAGAGCTCCAACATATTTAATATTACAGGAAACTTTCATTATTTCCCAGAACTCCCTGAATGGTACATTGCGTTTGATGGGACATTGACTGCATCTGATAAATAGGGTGGGGTGGGGGGGTTTAATATGGGGGGTCCCTGTACGTTATCTGCAGGGGAATGATGCATTGTGGGGTTGACAGCTGGGGACGTTTTCCTGTGCAGTGATGGTCTGACCCAGTCTCTGGTGCATTATCCTGCCCATTACTGGACAAGGGGAATTTGGGATTTACTAAGGAGAGTGTTGATAGGCTCAGTCCCAGTGTTTATTTGTAGTGTCAGCTGATTCGTTGGTAAATTTCTGTCCTAAAAAAAAAATACAAATAAATATAAAGAACCACAAGATCTATAAATAATTCTTTCTAAATATAACCTCCCGTCTGCACCCCTCTAATTGGGATTGTAATGGTTGGACCCATTCTGTTAACAGTTTTTTTAATAGGACTGGGATCAGGGCGGGAAAACTATTTACATATGGGGGGGGTTCTGAAATTGCAGCTTTTGTAATACAGGTGGGAGATGTAACACACAATATTGCCTCCATCTCCCCCTCCCATGTAAATGGTCATGTCCCATGCTTTATTATTGAACACACTAGGAATAACTGGCCTAGTGAGTGTAGCTGATGCATTACAGCAGTGATTTCAAACCTTGGCTGTCCAGATGTTTTTAGAAACTTCAACTCCCAGCATGCCTTGTTGCGTCTATGACCTAAGTTGACAGAATAACTAAGTAGAAAGGTAATAGCAAGGAGCATGGTGGGATATGGGATGTGGCGACGAAACTCTGTATCGATATATCAAGCGACACCTCCTGTTTCACCTGTGGGATTGGTTCATTTCCCAGTGAACTTAATAGCCTCATGTAATCTGGGATTTGGCTCAAACCCGAGCTGAGCTAATGCGGTGACCTCAGTGCTGGGATCATTAGCAGGTCAATACGGTTTCTGTGGGACGGTGACATTGGCCCTGCCCCCCCACAGAGCCCGGGACTCAGAACATTCCTAGAAGTCCAATAGACATCAGCAACAAACAAGTAACATTGTTTCTCTTCATTCATTGAGACTCCCTTGGTCCCCTTGAGCATCTTATTCAGGATGGGGATGAACAGGAGGCTGGATCAAAGTGAATTTGTCATTCCAAAAACTTGGATAATCAAGCAATGTTCTGGGCCCACCTCCCCTTTAAATAGACCCATAGTGGACCATACAGTATACAATTGTCTATTATTGACTACACAACATATTGTAAAGTGTTGCTGTCTGGCTTTAAAATGAAACCATTGTTCATCTTTCCTGCTATGTGGTAGGATGGATTGAAACACTGAGATTCACTTTGCTCCATTCATTAGAATTCTGGGTTTCTATTCCGTCCATGTGTGATTATGGAAATCGGATCACAATAGACTCTGTGTTATTTTAATGAGATGTGCGGTTTATATACAATAAAGTGGCTTTGCTGTGTACAACACAGCCAGATGTGAAGTGGCCATACACGTGAGTTTGCGATTGTATGTGGGTTAGCAGATTCCAGAGGAAGATCACGTCCCGTTTACATAAATAAATAATTACCAGGGTTTGGTCATTGTCTCTGTACGTTGTGTCAAGTATAAAGTATGGGAATTTATAGAAATAAAATGCAGAACTGGACAAATCCCACGATTCAGGTAGACAAAGTGCCTAGAAATTTATACGGGTTAACCCCACTGCGAGGAATGCGGGATTTCGCCTATTAGTATATACGCGTCTGTTTTTTTTATTTAAATGGACCAGGACGCAATCGCTGCAAAGCATTTGTGTAACTTTCGCCAACTTTTTTAAGGCTAAAAAATAGCTGGCAAAAGGGGAACAAATTGAGGGTCGCACTCCTATAGTAAGTGTTATACAAGAGTTCTGTGTCCATATAAAGGTACAAGGACACAGACTGAGTTATACAGGGAACTCTGGGTACCACTCATGTATTATAAGGGATAATGTATCCCCTACTGTAAATTATAAGGATATTAGAAGTCACTGAGGAGTTCTGTGTCTATATAAAGGTACAAGGACACAGTTATACAGGGAACTCTGGGTACCACTCATGTATTATAAGGGATAATGTATCCCCTACTGTAAATTATAAGGATATTAGAAGTCACTGAGGAGTTCTGTGTCTATATAAAAGTACAAGGACACAGACTGAGTTATACAGGGAACTCTGGGTACCACTCATGTATTTATAAGGGATAATGTATCCCTACTGTAAATTATAAGATATTAAGTCATGAGGAGTTCTGTGTTCATATAAAGGTACAAGGACACAGACTGAGTATACAGTGAAGTCTGGTACCACTCATGTCTTATAGGGATAATGTATCCCCACTGTAAATTATAAGGATATTAGAAGTCACTGAGGGTTCTGTGTTCATATAAAGGTACAAGGACCAGACTGAGTTATACAGGGAACTCTGGGTACCACTCATGTATTATAGGGGAAATGTATCCCCTACTGGTAAATTATAAGGATTTAGAAGTCACTAGAGTTTGTGTCATATAAAGGTACAAGGACACGACTGAGTTATACAGGAACTCTGGTTACCACTCGTGTATTATAAGGATAATGGATCCCCTAATGTACAATATAAGGATATTAGAAGTCCTGAGGAGTTCTGTGTCCATATAAAGGTACAAGGACACAGACTGAGTTATACAGGGACCTGTGGTACCACTTCTGTATATAAGGGATAATGTATCCCCTATGTAAATATAAAGGATATAGAAGTCACTGAGGAGTTCTGTGTCCATATAAGGTACAAGGACACAGACTGAGTTTACAGGGAACTCTGGGTACCACTCATGTATTATAAGGGATAATGTATCCCCTAATGTAAATTATAAGGATATTAGAAGTCACTGAGAGTTCTGTGTCCATATAAAGGTCCAAGGACACGATGAGTTATACAGGGAACTCTGGTACCACTCATGTATTTATAGGATAATGTATCCCCTTTGTAAAATTATAAGGATATTAGAAGTTACTGAGGAGTTCTGTGTCATATAAAGGTACAAGGACACAGACTGAGTTATCAGGAACTCTGGGTACCACTCATGTATTATAAGGTAATGTATCCCCTACTGTAAATTATAAGATATTAGAAGTCACTGAGGAGTTCTGTGTCCATATAAAGGTACAAGGACACAGACTGAGTTATACAGGGACTCTGGGTACCACTCATGTATTTTAAGGGATAATTAATCCCCTACTGAAAATTATAGGAGATTAGAAGTCACTGAGGAGTTCTGTGCATATAAAGGTACAAGGACACAGACAGGTAACTCTGGTGTACCACTCATGTTTATAAGGTAATAATGTACCCCTACTGTAAATTATAAGGATATTGAAGTCACTGAGCTCC
>CM033471.1:13457947-13486468 GCA_019447015.1 Hymenochirus boettgeri | reverse complement strand
GCGTTCTGTGTCTATATAAGTACAAGGACAGAATGAGTTATACAGGGAACTCTGGGTACACTCATGTATTATAAGGATAATGTATCCCTACTGTAAATTATAGGATATTAGAAGTCACTGAGGAGTTCGTGTCCATTAAAGGTAACAAGGACACAGACTGGTTATACAGGGAACTCTGGGTACCACTCATGTATTATAAGGATAATGTATCCCCTACGTAAATTATAAGGATATTAGAAGTCACTGAGGAGTTCTGTGTCCTATATAAAGGTAGGACACAGACTGGGTTATACAGGGACTCTGGTTACCACTCATGTATTTATAAGGATAATGTATCCCCTACTGTAAATTATAGGATATTAGAAGTCACTGAGGAGTTCTGTGTCTATATAAAGGTACAAGGAACACGACTGAGTTTATCCAGGAACTCTGGGTACCACTCATGTATTATAAGGGATAATGTATCCCCACTGTAAATTATAAGGATATTAGAAGTCACTGAGGAGTTCTGTGTCTATATAAGGTACAAGGACACAGACTGAGTTATACAGGGAACTCTGGGTACCACTCATGTATTATAAGGGATAATGTATCCCTACTGTAAATTATAAGGATATTAGAAGTCACGAGGAGTTCTGTGTCTATATAAAGGTACAAGGACACAGACTGGGTTATACAGGGAACTCTGGGTACCACTCATTATTAAAGGGATAATGTATCCCTCCTGTAAATTATAAGGATATTAGAAGTCACTGGGATTTCTGTGCATATAAAGGTACAGGACACAGACTGGTTTTATACAGGGAACTCTGGGTACCACTCAGTGTATATAAGGGATAATGTATCCCCTACTGTAAATTATAAGGATATTAGAAGTCACTGAGGAGTTCGTGTCTATAAGGTACAAGGACCCAGACTGAGTTATACAGGGAACCTCGGGGTACCACTCATGTATATAAGGGATATGTACCCCTACTGTAAATTATAAGGATATTAAAGTCACGAGGATTTCTGTGTCTATATAAAGGTACAAGGCCACAGACTGGTGTTATACAGGGAACTCTGGGTACCACTCATGTATTATAAGGGATAATGTATACCCCTACTGTAAATTATAAGGATATTAGAAGTCACGAGGAGTTCTGTGTCTATATAAGGTACAAGGACACGACTGAGTTAACAGGGAACTCTGGGTACCACTCATATATAAGGGATAATGTATCCCCTACTGTAAATTATAAGATATTAAAGTCACTGAGGAGTTCTGTGTCTATATAAAGGTACAAGGACACAGACTGAGTTATACAGGGAACTCTGGGTACCACTCATGTATATAATGGATAATGTATCCCCTACTGTAATTATAAGATATTAGAAGTCACGAGGAGTCTGATAGTCAGCATCTCATGTTTGGGGACGTCTATCGAACTATACTTTACAGGGTCAATTTTCTGATTGAATCGGAGACTGACCTTGTGGTGACAGGGTTTTGTCATCATACAAGGCCGTGCAGAACCGCGGTTATATTCAGGAGGAAGGAGACTCATGGTGTATGTGGGGATTATTAAATCTCTCTCTATATCAAGCCTTTTTGAGGAGATTAATTGATTATAGAACCACCAAGTCTCTATCGAATGTCACATAACAGTGTTATCACCAAATTCGTCCCAGCTTTGGGATGTCCACGTCTTTGTAGTTTAGCCAGTAGGATGATCGTTCTGGCATCAATACAAGTGAATGGGCTCATTGCCTGCAAAGCGATTGGCCCAGATTAAACCCCCAGGCGATGTGAATAATTTTAGAGTCTTTCTCCACGAGACGGAGTCGTGACATAAGTGCGGAAATTAACACGGACATGAAATATTCAGACATTGACTTAGTCAGCTTCTCTCCCGGATGAAACTGGTCAAAGGAAATCTCGACCTCCCCTTCTATGGAAAAACAATGGGATTGAATGCCCATTCTGGGTCCGTCCTATATTGGCGATGGGTTGTAACGATTCTCTCAGCCGTAAATGTTCCGTCATCATTAGGAATGTCATTACACATTATCCTTATAATACATGAGTGGTACCCAGAGTTCCCTGTATAACTCAGTCTGTGTCCTTGTACCTTATATAGACACAGAACTCCTCAGTGACTTCTAATATCCATATAATTTACAGTGGGGATACATTATCCCTTATAATACATGAGTGGTACCCAGAGTTCCCTGTATAACTCATCTGTGTCCTTGTACTTTATATGGACACAGAACTCCTCGTGACTTCTAATATCCTTATAATTTACAGTAGGGGACACTTATCCCTTATAATACATGATTGGTACCCAGAGTTCCCTGTATAACTCCGTCTGTGTCCTTGTACTTTATATGGACACAGAACCCTCAGTGACTTCTAATATCCTTAATTTACAGTGGGATACATTATCCCTTATAATACAGAGTGGTACCCAGAGTTCCCTGTATAACTCAGTCTGTGTCCTTGTACATTTATATGGACACAGAACTCCCAGTGACTTCTAATATCCTTATAATTACAGTAGGAGACATTATCCCTTATAATACATGAGTGGTACCCAGAGTTCCCTTTATAACCAGTCTGTGTCCTTGTACTTTATATGGACACAGAACTCCTCAGTGACTTCTAATATCCTTATAATTTACAGTAGGGATCATTATCCCTTATAATACATGAGTGTACCCAGAGTTCCCTGTATAACTCAGTCTGTGTCCTTGTACCTTTTATAGACACAAACTCCCTCAGTGACTTCTAATATCCTTATAATTTACAGTAGGGGTTCATTATCCCTTATAATACATGAGTGGTACCCAGAGTTCCCTGTATAACCAGTCTGTGTCCTGTACCTTTATTAGACACAGAACTCCTCAGTGACTTCTAATATCCTTATAATTTACAGTAGGGGATACATTATCCCTTATAATACATGAGTGTACCCAGAGTTCCCTGTATAACAGTCTGTGTCCTTGTACCTTTATATAGACACAGAACTCCTCAGTGACTTCTAATATCCTTATAATTTACAGTAGGGGATACATTATCCCTTATAATACATGAGTGGTACCCAGAGTTCCCTGTATAACCAGTCTGTGTCCTTGTACCTTATATAGACACATCTCCTCAGTGCTTCTAATATCCTTATAATTTACAGTAGGGAATACATTATCCCTATAAACTGAGGGTACCAGAGTTCCCTGTATAACTCCAGTCTGTGTCCTTGTACCTTTATATAGACACAGACTCCTCTGGACTTCTAATATCCTTATATTTACAGTAGGGATACATATCCTTATAATACATGAGTGGTACCAGAGTTCCCTGTATAACTCAGTCTGTGTCCTTGTACCTTTATTGGACACAGAACTCCTCAGTGACTTCTAATATCCTTATAATTACAGTAGGGGATACATTATCCCTTAATAATACATGAGTGGTACCCAGATGTCCTGTATACTCAGTCTGTGTCCTGTACCTTTATATAGGACACAAAACTCCTCAGTGACTTCTAATATCCTTATAATTTACGTAGGGATACATTATCCCTATAATAACATGAGTGTACCCAGAGTTCCCTGTAAAACTCAGTCGTGTCCTTGTACCTTTATATAGACACAGAACTCCTCAGTGACTTCTAATATCCTTATAATTTACAGTAGGGGATACTATCCCTTATAATACATGAGTGGTACCCAGAGTTCCCTGTATCTAGTCTGTGTCCTTGTACCTTTATATACACAGAACTCCTCAGGACTTCTAATATCCTTATAATTTACAGTAGGGGAACATTTACCCTTATATACATGAGTGGTACCCAGGTTCCCGTATAACTCTATCTGTGTCCTTGTACCTTATATATACACAGAACTCCTCAGTGATTCTATATCCTTATAATTTACAGTAGGGGATACATTATCCCTTTAATACATGAGTGGTACCCAGAGTTCCCTGTATAACTCAGTCTGTGTCCTTGTACCTTATATAGACACAGAACTCCTCAGTGACTTCTAATACCTTATAATTACAGTAGGGGATACATTATCCCTTATAATACATGAGTGGTACCAGAGTTCCCTGTATAACTCAGTCTGTGTCCTTGTACCTTTATATAGACACAAAACTCCTCAGTGACTTCTATATATCTTAATTTTACAGTAGGGGTACATTATCCCTTATAATACATGAGTGGTACCCAGAGTTCCCTGTATAACTCAGTCTGTGTCCTTGTACCTTTATATGGACACAGAACTCCTCAGTGACTTCTAATATCCTTATAATTTACAGTAGGGGATACATTTCCCTTAAATACATGATTGGTACCCAAGTTCCCTTATAACTCATCTGTGTCCTTGTACCTTTATATAGACACAGAACTCCTCAGTGACTTCAATATCCTTATAATTTACAGTAGGGGATACATTATCCTTATTACTGAGTGGTACCCAGAGTTCCCTGTATAACTCAGTCTGTGTCCTTGTACCTTATATAGACACAGAACTCCTCATGACTTCTAATACCTTATAATTACAGTAGGGGATACATTATCCCTTATAATACATGAGTGGTACCCAGAGTTCCTGTATAACTCAGTCTGTGTCCTTGTACCTTTATATAGACACAGAACTCCTCAGTGACTTCTAATATCCTTATAATTTACAGTAGGGGATACATTATCCCTTATAACATGAGTGGTACCCAGAGTTCCCTGTATACTAGTCTGTGTCCTTGTACCTTATATGAACACAGAACTCCTCAGTGACTTCTAATATCCTTATAATTTACAGTAGGGATACATTATCCCTTATAATACATGAGTGGTACCAGAGTCTGTGTCCCCTTGTATCTTTATATTTCCAGGTTTTGGTTATTTGGCCACTTGGGTAATTGATGCAGTGGGTGGGGAGATGTGGGGTTTTTAATTCTTTATCGTCAGTAACAAGGTAAAATCTACCAGGGTTCCTAGTTTGGCGATATATAAGTTTTACTTTGCTGTAAACCTGGGTGGGTTAAACTGATAAGAGAGGTAATGTTGCCCTCATACATATTTCATGGGAGTGCACTTAGAATCTATATTTAAAGCCAACTGATCCCGTAAACTATTTGCACTACAGTCTAAAAATAGACCGCGGAGGAGACAAACTGTCATATTGCAGATTGTATTTATTAATGGCCTGGTGGCTATTATGTAACAATTCAGTAACCCAAGCAACTATATAGTTACTCAATAGCCCAATGCTGATTGGTTGAAGTGGATTACATCACATCATAGAGATACTGGGTTTTACTCTGATCAAAATGAGAGAATGAATAGGGACCATTTTTAAAGTGAAATGTGACTTTTCCTTGCTTTGGCTTGTTGTTTACATAACTAACAGATACCATCTATAGATACGTCTCAGCTGTCATATCCATTATATTGTATACATGAGATACATACAAGAACTGGCAGAGGGGTGTCTAATATATATATATAATATAACTGGTAGAAACCCAGTGCCCTGTAAGCAATGCTTAGCTTGTATCATCAGTTATAATCAGTGATTAGCTAATCAGTTATAATCAGTGCATACCTATGTCATCAGTTATAATCAGTGTTTAGCTATGTCATCAGTTATATTCAGTGTTTAGCTATGTCATCAGTTATATATCAGTGGTTTAAACTGTGTCTCAGTTATAATCAGTGTTTTCTGTGTCATCAGTTATAATCAGTGTTTAGTGTGTCATCAGTTTATAACATGTTTAGTCTATGTCATCATGTTATAATCAGTGTTTAGCTGGTACATCAGTTATAATCAGTGGTTTAGCTATTGTCATCATCTTATAATCAGTTTTTAGCTATGTTATCAGTTATAATCAGTGTTTAGCTATGTCATCAGTTATAATCATGTTTAGGTGTGTCACAGTTATAATCATGTGGTTAGCTGTATCATCCGTTATAATCAGTGTTTAGCTATGTCATCATTATAATCAGTGTTTAGCTATGTCCATCAGTTATAATCATGTTTTAGCTATGTCATCAGTTATAATCAGTGTTTAGCTGTCATCATTTATAATCAGTGTTTAGCTATGTTTATCAGTTATAATCAGTGTTTATCTATGTTATCAGTTATAATCAGTGTTTAGCTATGTCATCAGTTATAATCATTGTTTAGCTATGTCATCAGTTATAATCAGTGTATAGCTGTGTCATCAGTTATAATCAGTGTTTAGTGTGTCATCAGTTATAATCAGTGTTTAGCTATGTCATCAGTTATAATCAGTGTTTTAGCTATGTCATCATTATAATCAGTGTTTAGCTATGTCATCAGTTATAATCATGTTTTAGCTATGTCATCATTTATATCAGTGTTTAGCTATGTCATCAGTTATAATCAGTTTTAGCTGTCATCAGTTATAATCAGTGTTTAGCTATGTTCAGTTATAATCAGTGTTTATCTATGTCATCATTTTATAATCAGTGTTTCTATGTCATCAGTTATAATCAGTGTTTAGCTATGTCATCAGTTATAATCAGTGTTTTGCTATGTCATCAGTTTAATCAGTGTTTAGCTATGTCATCAGTTATAATCAGTGTTTAGCTCTGTCATCATTATAATCAGTGTTTAGCTATGTCATCAGTTATAATCAGTGTTTAGCTGTCATCAGTTAGAATCAGTGTTTAGCTATGTTATCAGTTTAATCAGTGTTAGCTATTCATCAGTTATAAGCGTGTTTAGCTAGTCATCAGTTAATCAGTGTTTAGCTATGTCATCAGTTATAATCAGTGTTTAGTCTATGTCATCAGTTATAATCAGTGTTTAGTATGTCATCATTTATAATCAGTGTTTAGCTATGTCATCAGTTATAAATCGGTGTTTAGCTATGTCATCAGTTATAATCAGTGTTTAGCTATGTCATCAGTATATATCAGTGTTTAGCTATTTCATCAGTTTAATCAGTTTAGCTTCATCAGTTTAATCAGTGTTTAGCATGTCATCGTTTAATCAGTGTTTAGCTATGTCATCAGTTATAATCGTGTTTAGCTGTCATCATTTATAATCAGTGTTTAGCTATGTTATCAGTTATAATCAGTGTTTAGCTATGTCATCAGTTATAATCAGTGTCTAGCTATGTCCATCAGTTATAATCAGTGTTTATCTATGTCATCATTATAATCAGTGTTTAGCTATGCTCATCAGTTTATAATCAGTTTTTAGCTATGTCATCAGTTATAATCAGTGTTAGCTATGTCATCAGTTTCTAAATCAGTGTTTAGCTATGTCATCATTTATAAACGGTCAGGGGTGTTTAACTATGGTCACCCCCCGCAATCACACGTTTGCGGCGAAGGTCGTTTCGTCTATGGACCCTTCGTTGTCCGTTAGGGCTGTTTTGGTCAGGACCCACTGCCTGATTCGCTGGGCAGATCATCCACGAGTCCCGACTGAACGTCACATATTGAGGTGATGCATTTTCATACATTTTATTATCACATTAAATCAGTATGGAGGAAAGAATGAGAAATTGTTCCATTTGTTATTTAGTAATTATTCACAATCGTTCATCATTACGAACTTACAATTTCCTTGCCCTATAATACTTCATAGTTACTGATCTGCATTGATTTCCACAGATGCTCTTACTGTACCTGGTAACACTGGACAGCAGCCTTAATGTAAAGTAGAAAGGAAGCTAAAAAGCTTAGAGAGAGGGGGTCAAAAGGAGCAAAAGCCCTCCCACTATTTCTAATTCATTCACAAATTCCACACATACCTTTGATTTTATTACAGACAGTAGGATTCCAGGATCCACTGACCCTCCCACTTGGAACTTTTATCCCTCTTATCTGGATCTGTGTAATTAACCTTGTTATTTTGTTGATATTCCCTATGGGTGCTGTATAGTACAGTGTATAAGTACAGTGTATAGACAGTGTATAGTACAGTGTATAGAACAGTGTATAGTACAGTGTATAGTACAGTGTATAGTACAGTGTATAGTACAGTGTATAGTACAGTGTATAGTACAGTGTATAGTACAGTGTATAGTACAGTGCATAGTACAGTGTATAGAACAGTGTATAGTACAGTGTATAGTACAGTGTATAGTACAGTATATAGTACAGTGCATAGTACAGTGTATAGAACAGTGTATAGTACAGTGCATAGTACAGTGTATAGAACAGTGTATAGAACAGTGTATAGTACAGTGTATAGTACAGTGTATAGTACAGTGTATAGTACAGTGTATAGAACAGTGTATAGTACAGTGTATAGTACAGTATATAGTACAGTGTATAGAACAGTGTATAGTACAGTGTATAGTACAGTAATATAGTACAGTGTATAGAACAGTGTATAGTACAGTATATAGTACAGTGTATAGAACAGTGTATAGTACAGTGTATAGTACAGTATATAGTACAGTGTATAGAACAGTGTATAGTACAGTATATAGTACAGTGTATAGGATACAGTGTATAGTACAGTATATAGTACAGTGTGAGAACAGTGTTAAGTAGTACAGTATATAGTACGTGTTATAGTACAGTATATAGTACAGATATAGTACAGTGTATAGAACAGTGTATAGTACATTGTATAGTACAGTGTATAGTACAGTTATAGTACAGTATAATAGTACAGTATAGCAGTATATAACCAGTGTATAGTACAGTGTAATAGTACAGTGTATATACAGTGTATAGTACAGTGATAAACAGTGTATAGTACAGTATATAGTACCGTGTAATAGTACAGTTATAGTACAGTGTATAGTACAGTGTATAGTACAGTTAAAGAACAGTTAGTACAGTATATAGTACAGTGTATAGAACAGTGTATATACAGTTATATACAGTGGTATAGAACAGTGTATAGTACATATATAGTACGTGTATAGAACAGTGTATAGTACAGTGTATAGTACATGTAAAACAAAACAAAACAAAGATGTACAGTGTATAGAACAGTGTTAGTAGTAGTACAGTATATAGTACAGTGTATATACAGTGTAAAGAACAGTGTATAGTCATGTGTATAGTACAGTGTAGTAGAACAGTTATGTGTAAATAGTACAGTGTATAGTACAGTGTATAGTACATGTATAGAACAGTGTATAGATAATGTATAGTACAGTGTATAGTAACAGTGTTAGTCGTGTATAGTACAGTGTATAACAGTGTATAGTACAGTGTAATTAGTACAGTGTATAGAAAAACAGTGTATCGTAGTACAGTGTATAGTACAGTGTATAGTACAGTGTATAGTACAGTGTATAGTACATGTATAGTACAGTGTATATACAGTATATTAGTACAGTGTAGTAAACAGTGTATAGTACAGTGTATAGTAACGTGTATAGTACAGTTATAGACCAGTGTATAGTACATGTATAGAACAGTATAGTCATTTAGTACAGTGTATAGTACAGTGTATAGTACAGTGTATAGAACAGTGTATAGTACAGTGTATATTACAGTATATTATCGTGTATAGTACATGGAGACAGTGTATATAATGTATAGTACAGTTATAGTACAGTGTATAGTACAGTTATATACAGTGTATAGAACTTATAGTACAGTGTATAGTACAGTGTATAGTACAGTGTATAGAGTAACAGTGTATAGAACAGTGTATAGTACAGTGTAAGTACAGTGTATAGTACAGTGTAATAGATACAGTGTATAGTACAGTGTATAGTACAGTGTAGAGTACAGTGTATAGTACATGTTAGTACAGTGTTAGAAAATCGTGTATAGTAACAGTGTTATGTACAGTGTATAGTAACAGTGTATAGAACAGTGTATAGTACAGTCATATGTACAGTGTATAGTACATGTATAGTACAGTGTATAGTAATAGTGTATAGAACATTGTATAGTACAGTGTATATATACAGTGTATAGAACAGTGTCTAGTACAGTGTATATTCAGTGTATAGAACAGTGTATAGTACAGTTTATAGTAACAGTGTATAGAACAGGGGTGTATAGTACAGTGGTATAGGACAGTGTATAGTAAACAGTGTATAGTACAGTATAGTCGTACAGTGTATAGTACAGTGTATAGTACAGTGTATAGTACAGTATATAGTACAGTGTAAGTACAGTGTATAGAACAGTGTATAGTACAGTGTATAGTACAGTGTATAGAACAGTGTATAGTACAGTGTATAGTACAGTGTATAGAACAGTGTATAGTACCGTGTATAGTCAGTTATCGTAGTGTAAAGTACAGTGTATAGAACTGTATAGTACAGTTATAGTACTGTATAGAACAGTGTATAGTACAGGTATAGAACAGTGTATATACAGTGTATAGAACAGTGTATAGTACAGTGTATGTACAGTGTATAGAACAGTGTATATACAGTGTATAGTACAGTGTATAGAACATTGTTATGTACAGTGTATAGTACAGTGTTAGACAGTGTATTAGTACAGTGGTGTAGTGTGTATACAGTGATAGACTGTATAGTACAGTGTATAGTAGTGATTGAACAGTGTATAGTACAGTGTATAGAACAGTGTATAGTACAGTGTATAGTAGTACAGTGTATAGAACAGTGGATAGTACAGTGGATAGTACAGTGTATATTACGTTTATAGTACAGTGATATAGTACAGTGTATAGTACAGTATATAAGTACAGTGTGATGAACAGGTGTATATAATTGTACAGTGTAAGTAACAGTGTATAAGTACGTGTATAGAACGTGTATAGTACAGTGTATAACATGTGTATAGTAACAGTGTATAGTACAGTTGTAGTAACAGTTATAGTAGTACGTGTATATACAGTTATCGTACTGTATACGAACATTATAGTACAGTTAGATACAGTAACAGTGTATAGAACAGTGTATAGTACAGTGTAATACAGTGTATAGAACAGTGTATAGTACAGTGTATAAGTACAGTGTCAATAGTACAGTGTATAGTACGTGTATAGAACAGTATCCAGTGTATACAGTTATAGAAACAGTGTATAGTACATTATAGACCGTTATAGACATGTATATACAGTACTAAAGTTAAGTACATGAATAGTACAGTGTATAGGTATAGTACAGTGAATAGTACAGTGTATAGGTATAGTACAGTGTATATAGTACAGTGTATAGTACAGTGTATAGAACAGTGTATAGTACATTTTATGGTATAGTATAAAGTACAATGTATAGTACAGTATATAGTACAGTATATAGTACAGTGTATAGTACAGTATATAGTAAAGTGTATAATACAATATATTAAGAGTGTATATATACAGTATAATAGTACGGTGTATAATACAAATATATAGTAGCGGTGTATAATACAGTATAGGTTAAACAGTAATAAATAAGTACAGTGTATAATCAATATATATACAGTGTTACTAATACATACATATATACAGTGTATATACAGTATATAGTAACAGTGTATAATATCAGTATATATACAAGTATAAGTACAGTAATACAGAATATGTACAGTGTATAATACAATATATATGTACAGTGTATATAAATATAATGTACGTGTATAATACAATATTAGTACATGTATAATACAGTATCTAGAATTAGATATAGTACAGTGTATATCGCAGTATATAGTACAGTCTATAGTACAGTGTATATACAGTATAATAGATAGTACAATGTATATACAGTATATGTACAGTATATAGTACAGTTATATACAATATATAGTACAGTGTATATACATATATATACAGTGTATATCAGTATATAGTACAGTATATTAGTACAGTAGTATAGTACATGGGTATAATACAGTATATAGTACAGTATATAGTACAGTATATATACAGTATATACAGTGTATCAGTACAGTATATATACAGTATATAGTACAGTTATAGTACAGTGTATAGATACATGTATAATACAGTGTATAGTATATAGTATATAATATTGTATAGTGTATAGTATATAGTACAGTATATAATACAGTGTATAGTACAGTATCTAGTACTATGTATATTACAATATATAATACGTGTATATAACAGTATATACAGTGTATATACAATATATAGTACAGTGATATATACAGTAGTATAATACACGTATATAGTACAGGTATATAGTACAGTAAATAGCTAATTGTATATACAATATATAAGTACAGTGTATAGTACAGTATATAGTACATTATATGTAGCAGTGTATAGTACAGTAATAGTACAGTGTAATAGTTACCAGTATATAGTACAGTATATAGTACAGTTATAGTACAGTATATAGTACAGTCATACTATATAGTACAGTGTATAATACAGTATATAGATACAAGTATATAGTATAAACAGTATATACGTATAAGTAAAATATGTACAGATAATAGTATCTAACTACTAGTATATAGTACAGTGTATAATACAGTATATAGTCTCAGTGTATAATCACAGTATATATACAGTATATAGTAACAGTGTCAGTATTAATACAGGATATAATATTAGTACAAGTGTATAGTACAGTATATACTACAGTAATAATATTCAGTTATAGTCAGTTATAATACAGTATATATGTACAGTATATAGTTACAGTTATAGTAACAGTGTATATATATATATATGTACCAGTATATAGTACAGTGTATAATACCGTATATAGTACAATATATAGTACAGTGTATAATACAGTATATAGTACAGTTATAGTACAATGTATATTACATATCTAGTACAATTATAGTACAGTGTAGCTATACAGTATGATCTACGTATATAGTAGCAGTGTATAATACAGTTATACGTACATATGATATACAGTATATAGTACAGTAAATGTAAGTGTACTAATCAGTATATAATACAGTGTATAAACTACAATATAATAGTACAAGTGTTAGTACATATATAATACAGTATATAGTACATTATATAGTTGACCGGTACTAGTGCTTATAATAACAGTATAGGTAGTACAAGTATATAGTACAGTGTATAATACAGTATAGATTACCAGTGTATAGTAACGTATATAGTACGTATATAGTCAGTGTATAGCACATGTATAAATACAATATAATATGTCAAGTGTAATTAGTACAGTGTATAATCCAATATATAGTACGGTACTAGTCAGTATATATAGTACAGATGTATAATACAGTATATAGTCACAGTAGATATTCGTATACAGTGTATATATACGTAGTATAGTACATGTATATCAATTGTACAGTATATGAGTAATGTATAGTACAGTGTATAATACAAATTATATAGTACAGTGGTATATACATATATAGTAAAGTGTATAGTAGCAGTGTATAAAGCAAAGTAATATAAGTACTATAGTACGTGTTAATACAGTATATAGTACAGTGTATATACATATAGTAACAGTATAAGTACAGTTTATAATACAAGTATTAATACAGTATATAGTACACGTATATAGTACAGTATATATACATTGATGGTATAAGTATTGACAGGTGGTCACCGTCGGTCCCTAATATAATAAATTATAATGCCCTAATGAAATGTGATGCTGGATGTAACCATGAGTTAAATGTATGTTAATATTAAGGGAATCCCAAGCTATAGGAACGCACGGGTTGCGGATGGAGAACGTTGAAGGAAAGATCTGTGGTCCATATGTGTATCAATGTAACACATACGTAATACTACAAACCATCAACAACCCTCCAACATAGACCCCTGCCGGATGTTAAAATACAGACGGGGTTATTTTTCATTACCTTGGGTGGTGATCAATGAGTTAAACCAGAAGGAATAAACTACCAAGTGGAGGAAAGTGACGGACTCTCGGCTCTTATCTCTATCTCTCTGGTCTGTGGCCAAAACCCCAATAGTTTATTGGTTTGTTTCTTTGATTCCCTGTTTCCAATCTGCTGAGTCTGGACTCTCGTAATCTCCCCTCATACAGATAACTACTACTAGGGGGGGGGGGAACTGGACCCTGACCGGGATCGCAGTCTACAGTACAACGTGGTGATGTTGTGGTATGTGTGCTGAAGCCGACACACAACAATTTTTTTCCTATCACAATTAAGTGAGTTGGGATCCCCAACAACAACCCACCTTATGGTGGCCATAGACTCTTAGATCCCGGTCGAACACAATGGACGTGGATAATCCCATAATCGTACGCTGAGGATCGTGTATGGGGAGATCTTTCAACAAACCCCCTCCTTCCCATAATTTCCACATCGCACCAGTTAAAACAGTTTTGGTCGACCAGCAATCCAATGGTGCGACCTCAGATTGTACAATCGGATTGTACGGGCCAGACGCCGCGCTGAGGTCTTTTCCGAAGCGTATACAACACCCGCATTCGAACCAAATAACAGATTATACAAATCGGCAGGGCAAACGCTTATAGACGCTGTATGAATGCACGTCTGTGTGTTGTAGTGGTGGCCACACTCCTAGACTTGATGTGTAGCAGGACGCCTCCCTAATGAGCGAAGGTGAGCACATTACAGAGCACACCCTGTAGGAATTCGCAGTTTTTGTTGACAATGTGCTTGAGCTCATAGATTTTTCCATGTGCCAAGGGGGCCTCAAAGATGCCATTGTAAAAAACCCATATTTCCGGGAGGTTACGCACTGTCCCTGTCGGATTGGTTCCGGCCGTATATTTTCGGCTTGGACCGTCACGTGGCCCCATTATAAAACACACAATCGGGCCAAAATTTTTGAATTTGTATGAACATGGAAGAAATTGGTATTCTATATATTTATTTATTGTTTTGTTAAGTTTTTCCATGTACATAACAGGTGACTGTCACCGAGATAATTACGATATTTTTAACACTTATACATAAATCAATGCTCTTAGCGTTTTGGTTACTAATCCCATGCACCACCGTTCTCTGGATCAACCTTATCCTCCTCGTTGTAAAAAGGGAAATAAATCAAATCCTAACGTAATGTTCTCCCATGTTTCCCCTGCGACATTACATAACTGTAATCAGAACTAATCACATTATTTTATAACGTATACGCTCCTCTCCATATAGAACTGCAATGGGACATAACATCAATGATAATAATAACTATTACAGATAGTCTAACCCATCTTTATCTCTATATGGCTAATTTAATTATAGTTTAGATTAAAAGGTCACTGAGGAGTTCCTGTGACCCAAATAAAGGTACACTCATGTATTCCAGGGATAAGTATCCCCTACTGTACCATTATAAGGATATTAGAAGTCCACTGAGGTAGTGCTGTGTCCCATATAAAGGTCACGACACGACTGAGTTAACAGGGAACCTCTGGTACCCTCATGTAGTATAACGGATAATTATCCCCTACTGTACAATTATAAGGATAGTAGAATCTACTGCTTTCTTTGTCCATATAAAGTACACAGGACCACAGACTTGAGTTATTACGGGAACGCTGGTACCACTCATGTATTATAAGGAATATTGTATCCCCTACTGTACTTTAAGGATACTAAGAAAGTCACTGAGGAGTTTCGTGTGTCCTATACTAAAGGTCAGGACACCAGACTTGGGTTATACAGTGAACGTCTGGGTACCACTCATGTATTTAGGGAAATGTTCCCCTAGCTGTAATTAATGTATTAGAAGTCACTGAGGACGTTCTGTGTCTATATAAAGTACAAGGACACAGACTGGAGTTAACAGGTAACTTGGTACCACTCCATGTTATTAATTGGGATAATGTATCCCCCTACTGTAAATTATAATGATAGTTAGTAAGTCACTGAGGATTCTCTGTGTACCATATAAGGTACAAGGAAACAGACGAGTTATACAGGGAACTCTGGGTTACCACTCATGTATAATAGGATACATGTCCCTACTTAAACTGTCAAGGATAGTATATAAGAAGTCACTGATGGAGGTTCTGTGTCTAGATACAGGTACTCAGACACAGACTGAGTTATACAGGGAACTCTGTGTATCCACTCATGTATATCAGGATAATGTATCCCTACTGGTAAATTATAGAGGATTTAGAAGTCACTGAGAGTTTCTGTGGTCCTATATAAGGTACCAGGACACCGACTTGAGTTTACCCAGGCCTCTGGGTACCACTCATGTATTTATAAGGATAATGGATCCCCTACTGTAATATAAGGATCTTAGAAGATCACCGAGCTCTGTATAAAAGCTGACATCATAGGACAGAGTATGTTAATAAAAAAAATCCCTGTAAATAGAATTTAACTACCCTGGTATCTTCCTGTAATGAATAATTCTAAGTTCTAGGCATTATATTTATATCATTTTCATTTCCCATTTGCAACCATCTGAGAATGACAATGTTTAATAAAATAGCTGATATTTTGTTGTAATTTATACGGAGAGGTATATTTACCCTTAATCTTAATTAACACTAATATTATTGTGTTACAACCGTACGTGGGAATATGACACGTTAATTAACGTTTAAATCCCTTCCATGTGATTCTAAACGTCTTTTCGTAAAACGTCCCGTATTGAAAGACGGCCGATTGCCCATTATTTAATCATTAAAGATTAGCATTAAATTGAATTGATTTAATATTTTTCCTCTGCGGTCTCTAGTTATTTAATTTCCCCTCTCGGAACGCGTTGTAGAAATAAAACCCAGGATAAAAAAACTAGAAACACCAAGATTCCTATTTAGAGAAACATCTTTCTGCAAGTCAGGCAAATCTTTGTGTTTCCTCATTATTGTACAGAGAGATACAAGTAACTCATTGGACTCTTCCTGAACCTGAACTATAAGTTGTACAAATTCTATTTCTTCATCTATCTCTCGCTGTCAGCTAACTTACTTTCAGCAGGGAAACCCGTGATGTTTATGTTAATTACCATCCTTGCCGTCCCTGAAACCCCGAGAATCCTAGCATTCTCTGTCCTCAGAAAAATACACATCACTGTAACTGCCGTGATGGTGTGACATCACGCAATGTGATGACATCACGCATAATGTGACATCCACAATCACATTTTGTCAATCTCTGTGAGCTACATCCTTTAATGGTGTGTCAAACAAATTTATTATCCTGACCACCGTTGTTAATTTTCCGTCGCGGTTGTAATACTGGAATCCTGATGATTTTTTTTGTCTATAGTTGATGCTGGTCT
The DNA here is from genome assembly GCA_019447015.1 of Hymenochirus boettgeri. Classification (NCBI taxonomy): domain Eukaryota; kingdom Metazoa; phylum Chordata; class Amphibia; order Anura; family Pipidae; genus Hymenochirus; species Hymenochirus boettgeri. The sequence continues at coordinate 13,469,368 of CM033471.1, read as the reverse complement.
TTATAATATACCTTTATAAATAAATCTGTCACACTTCCATTTCATATATAGGAGAAGTTATTTAAAAAACCAAAATGTAATTAAACCGGGTGACCTTTTTGGCCAACTTATATTTTTTTTTGGACAACCGTTGCGACACCTCAATCATTTAATGATGTAATTACATCCACGTAGGTCAATCTTGGATGCCAACCTCAATGTAACGGCTTCCCCATTAGACCGCTCCTTTCGCTATGGATGGACCCCCCCTAATCTAGACTCCAACTTAGACATTAAGCCTTCAATAGGGACAGGGTGGGGAACGCAGGTTTTCTGGTTCCCACTGGCATAGCTCAAAAATGGCGCCAGTGCCACCACAGGGGCGCGGTTCTTAGTACTGGTGGATGCCCGTCCCCGAAATCCCACCTCTCATCCTCTGCGATAGCCAAAATCCTGTGGGGCCTCACCATGATGTCCACAGGCGGCCGCCGCATGACCCAGAAGAACAAACCCAACCACTGGCGCCAGGAAACCTCATAAAGGTTCCTTCCACAGCGCTGCGATCCCGGTAGCCGACCCGCGGATTCACGATGTGTTACGACCGTCTGTTTACGACCCGCCGAAATTTAGGCCCAAAATGGCCATCCTTTTTGGTGATCGTTGACCATCCGCCAGCGGCCTGTTCCAGGCGATAAGTGCCCATTCAACAGACTGATTATCAGGCAAACGCTGTACCCTTAAAACAAACTCCCATATTATAGTTAACCAATCATGTGACCCCTTTTCCCTAGTGACCTGTCATGCTTGCATCTTTTGTATTTTTATTTTTTTTTAAATGCTGTATGTGATAAAATGTTTCCTTTTAAAGAGAGTTTTTTATTTTTAGTGGTTTCATGTTTTGGGTGCTGCTGCTCAGACAACTTGGTTCTTTTATATATTGCAAGAGTGATACTTAAACATAAAATTCTAGGCTCTGTACACAATATTTCTGCACGCAATAAACACTACAATGGACTTTTGTTGCTGATCGGGATGAAATTGGTTTTGTTTTGGCCGGTAAAATTCAATCTTTTCTTCACGTTGAATGTCAACCCGCAATACAAGAACTGTTGTAACCCAGTCTAAAGAAAAGTATCCCATATTAGCAGAATGGTTTATTTTGTGATGTAATTGATGAACCTATAATATGAATGATGGACTCTTTGTTTACCCATGTAAGTCTGTAGAATTATACATATTATTCAATTTCACACATAAACCTGAATTATTATGAAAAAGAAAATGTTACGGAACGTTATTCCTCTTGTACTACCTTTGTACAATGTACATTAGATTTGATCTTAGTTCAATGTCCTCTGTTACATTCTCTGTTCCAATCTATAGAGACCGTGTATTTACATACATATCCTTCCTCTAATCTGATTGCAGGTCTCAATCTTTCCAGGGTGCCATTAAAATTCAGTCGCATAATAGGTGTCTTCCTGAGTGTAACCCCCATGGGTGAGGGAGCCCCAATCAGGAAGGGCTGAATATACATTAAACCATTGAATTCCTCAAAGAAGAAAGGGAGGGGGTTAACTGATACAGTAATTTATCATCTCCCTCCCAGAAACATGGACAAGTAATAGAGAACTTGTAAGATTTTAATTACATTTAGTGAATTAGGTCGTACATTTGTTTAAAGGGAGCGTGTAGGGTAATGACACCCCTCTACTAGGAATTAATTGGTTGCTTTGGTCTCACGGTTTTAGCCATCGTATCTGCATTGGGATTGTCTCTGTCGGACTATAAGTGTGTGTTTTTTATGAAGCCATCATATCCATCTTTTCTTGGGAAAGTATAAGAATTAAAGGCTTGTTAACCCGTAAAATAGTCATTTGTCGTTACCTCCCCCAACCCAACTGATTAGCATCCCTTTTATACCTTCCATTATTAACCAGATACTTTAAGGATAATTATTGTCCCTAATTCTGGCAGAGATAACTGGCCCCTCCCTCCAATCTGTCATCAAGGCTTAATACCTGCTGGCATTACAACCACTGATTACTGCTGTTTCCCTCCGTGTAAGCGTTTGCATTGTTAAGAAAAGCGAATCCACTGAAAAGGCAAATGTTACTTAACACGGTTTATTAACTGCATCAATAACATTCATTATAACATTATAAAACATATCTTACAAAGCCGATGAAAAATAATGTCGCACCAAGCCAATGAACAGGTCTCTCCCGGGTATCTCATTTCCAGCCAAAGATACACCTGTTGGAAGTCAGTAAAATCTATCTGCATTTTCCAGCCTGCAGTGACATTTTATATTTAATGTAAATCAGGAACCAGTTCCCACTATGTAGGTTGTATTTTGATCCTTTTATCATTTGCATGCGTGCGCGACTTTTGGTCCCAGGGAACTCTGGGTACCACTCATGTATTATAAGGGATAATGTATCCCCTATTGTAAATTATAAGGATATTAGAAGTCACTGAGGAGTTCTGTGTCTATATAAAGGTACAAGGACACAGACTGAGTTATACAGGGAACTCTGGGTACCACTCATGTATTATAAGGGATAATGTATCCCCTACTGTAAATTATAAGGATATTAGAAGTCACTGAGGAGTTCTGTTGTCATTCAAGGCTACAAGGACCCCGACTGATTTATACATGGAACTCTGGGGTACCACTCATGTATTATAAGGGATAATGTATCCCCTACTGTAAATTATAAGGATATTAGAAGTCACTGAGGAGTTCTGTGCCTATATAAAGTAACAAGCACAGACAGGGAACTCTGGTTCCACTCATGTATTATAAGGGATAATGTATCCCCTACTGTAAATTATAAGGATATTAGAATCACTGAGGAGTTCTGTGTTCATATAAAGGTACAAGGACAACAGATGAGTTATACGGTGAACTCTGGGTACCACTCATGTCTTAATAAGGTAATGTATCCCCATACTGTAAATTATAAGGCATATAGAAGTCACTGAGGAGTTCTGTGTCATATAAAGGTACAAAGGACACAGACTGGTTATACAGGAACTCTGGGTACCACTCATGTATTATAAGGATAATGTATCCCCTACTGTAAATTATAAGGATATTAGAAGTCACAGAGGAGTTCTGTGTCTATATAAAGGTACAAGGACACAGACTGAGTTATACAGGGAACTCTGGGTACCACTCATGTATTATAAGGGATAATGTATCCCCTACTGTAAATTATAAGGATATTATAAGTCACTGAGGAGTTCTGTGTCTATATAAAGGTACAAGGACACAGACTGAGTTATACAGGGAACTCTGGGTACCACTCATGTATTATAATGGATAATGTATCCCCTACTGTAAATTATAAGGATATTAGAAGTCACTGAGGAGTTCTAGATAGTTCAGCCGATCTTTACATTGTTGGGGACAGTCTATCGAACAGATGACTTTACAGGGTCGAGATTTTCTGATTGAATCGGAGGGACTGACCTGTGTGTGACAGGGTTTTGTAAATCATACAAGGCCGTGGCAGACACGCGGTTATATTGAGGAAGGAAGGAGACTATGGTGTATGTGGGATTATTAAATCTCTCTCTATATAAAAGCCTTTTTGAAGGGAGATGTAAATGGATTATAGAACGACCAAGTCTCTATCGAATGTAACAATAAATCAGTTTATCACCAAATGTCGTCCCAGCTTTGGGATTTCACACGTCTTTGTATGTTTAGCCAGATTAGGATGATCCGTTCTGGCATCAATACAAGTGAATGGGCTCATTGCCTGCAAAGCTGAATTGGCCCAGGATTAAACCCCCAGGCGATGTGAATAATTTAGTCCTTTCTCCACACGCGAGACGGCGAGCGCTGACATAAAGTGCGGAAATTCAACACCGGACATGAAATATTCAGACAGTGACTTAGTAGCTTCTCTCCAGGAGGAGGAACTGTCAAAGAGACATCTCAGGACCTCCCCTTCTATGGAAAAACAATGGGATTGAATGTCCCATTCTGGGTCAGTCCTATATTGGCGATGGGTGTAACGATTCTCTCAGCCGGTAAATGTTCACCGTCAGCATTAGGAATGTCATTACACATTATCCCTTATAATACATGAGTGGTACCCAGAGTTCCCTGTATAACTCAGTCTGTGTCCTTGTACCTTTATATAGACACAGAACTCCTCAGTGACTTCTAATATCCATATAATTTACAGTAGGGGATACATTATCCCTTATAATACATGAGTGGTACCCAGAGTTCCCTGTATAACTCAGTCTGTGTCCTTGTACATTTATATGGACACAGAACTCCTCAGTGACTTCTAATATCCTTATAATACATGAGTGGTACCCAGAGTTCTCCTGTATCACTCAGTCTGTGTCCTTGTACCTTTATATAGACACAGAATCCTCAGTGACTTCGAATATCCTTATAATTTAACAGTAGGGGCTACATTATCCCTTATAATACATGGTGTAGCCCAAAGTTCCATGTATAACTCAGGTGCCTGTGTCCTTGTACATTTATATGGACACAGAACCCTCAGGACTTCTAATACCTTTATAGTTACCGTAGGGTGAGACATATCCCTTATAATAACATTGAATTGGTACCCAGAGTTCGCCTGTAATAACTCCGTCTGTGTTCTTGTACATTTTAATATGTAACCTAACTCCTCAGTGACTTCTCAATCCCTTAGAATTTACAGTAGGGATGGCATTTCCACTTATAATCCTGATGTTACCCAGGTTCCCTGTATAACTCAGTCTGTGTCCTTGTACCTTTATATAAGCACAGAAACTGCCTCAGTGACTTCTAATACCTTAAATTTACAGGGGTGCCGTGGGGTCATTATCCTTATATACCTGAGTGGTAACCCAGAGTTCCCTGTGTAACTCAGTCTGTGTCCTTGTACCTTTATTGACACAGAACTCCTCAATGACTTCTAATTAGACACGAAACTCCTCATGACTTCTAATATCCTTATAATTACAGTAGGGATACATTATCCTTATATACATGAGTGGTACCCAGAGTTCCCTGTATACTCAGTCGTGTCCTTGTACCTTTATATGACACAAACTCCTCAGTGACTTCTAATATCCTTATAATACAGTAGGGATACATTATCCTTTAATACTGAGTGGTACCCAGAGTTCCCTGAAACTCAGTCTGTCCTTGTACCTTTATATAGACCAGAACTCCTCAGTGACTTCTAATATCCTATAATTTACAGTAGGGGATACATTATCCCTTATAATACATGGTGGTACCCAGAGTTCCCTGTATATCCAGTCTGTGTCCTTGTACCTATAGGACACAGAACCCTCAGTGACTTCTATATCCTTATAATTTACTAGGGGATACATTACCCTTATATACATGAGTGGTACCCAGAGTTCCCGTATAACTCAGTCTGTGCCTTGTACTTATATGACACGAACTCCTCAGTGATTTCTTATATCCTTATAATTTACAGAGGGGATACATTATCCCTATAAATACTGAGTGGTACCCAGAGTTCCCTGTAACCTCAGTCTGTGTCCTTGTACCTTATATAGACACAGAACTCCTCAGTGACTTCTAATATCCTTATAATTTACAGTAGGGGATACATTATCCCTTATAATAACATGAGTGGTACCCAGAGTTCCCTGTATAACTCAGTCTGTGTCCTTGTACCTTTATATAGACCAAAACTCCTCAGTGACTTTCTAATATCTTAAATTTACAGTAGGGGATACATTATCCTTATACATACTGGTACCCAGTTCCCTGTATTCTCTGTTGTCCTTGTACCCTTTATATGGACACAGAACTCCTCAGTGACTTCTAATATCCTATTATTTACAGTAGGGGATACATTATCCCTTAAATACATGAGTGGTACCCAGATTCCCTGTATAACTCAGTCTGTGTCCTTGTACCTTTATAGACACAGAACTCCTCAGTGACTTCTAATATCCTTATAATTTACAGTAGGGGATACATTATCTTTATAAAACATGAGTGGTACCCAGAGTTCCCTGTATAACTCAGTCTGTGTCCTTGTACCTTTATATAGACACAGAACTCCTCAGTGACTTCTAATATCCTTATAATTTACAGTAGGGGATACATTACTCCCTTATAATACATGAGTGGTACCCAGAGTTCCCTGTATAACTCGTCTGTGTCCTTGTACCTTTATATGACACAGAACTCCTCAGTGACTTCTAAATCCTTATAATTTCCAGTAGGGGATACATATTCCCTATATACATGAGTGGTACCCAGAGTCCCCTGTATAACTCAGTCTGTGTCCTGTACCTTTATATGGACACAGAACTCCTCAGTGACTTCTAATATCCTTATAATTAACAGTAGGGGATACATTATCCCTTATATACATGAGTGGTACCCAGACAGTCCTGTGTCCGTCGTATCTTTATATTTACAGGTTTTGGTTATTTGGCCACATTGTATTATCAGTGGGATGGGGAATGGTGGGTTTTAAATTCTTTATCTCAGTACAGGTAAAATCTTCAGGGTTCCTCACTGGCGATATATAAGTTTTAACTTTCTGTAAACCTGGTGGGTTAAACTGATAAGAGAAGTAATGTTGCCCTCATACATATTTCATGGGAGTGCACTTAGAATCTATATTTAAAGCCAACTGATCCCGTCAAACTAGTGCACTACAGTCTAAAAATAGCCCGGTCGGCGGAGGACCAAACTTCCATATTGCCGATTGTAATTTATTAAATGGCCGGTGGCTATAGTAACAATTCATAACCCAAGCAAACTATATAGTTACTCAATAGCCCCAATGCTGACTTGGTTGAATGGATTACCTCACATCATAGAGATACTGGTTTTACTCTGATCAAATAGAGAGATGAATAGGGCCATTTTTTAAAGTAAAGTGACTTTCTTTCCTTGCTTTGGCTTGTTGTTTTACATAACTAACAATACCATCTCTAGATACGTCTGCTGTCATATCGTTATTTAACATGGAGACATACAGAATGCAGAGGGGTTCATATATATATATATATACCCTGGTAGTAAACACCATGCCCTGTAACATCTTAGCTTATATATATAATCATGATTAGCTAATCAGTTATAACCTCTACTACTATGTCATCATTAATCAGTGTTTAGCTATTCATCGTTTATATTCAGTGTTTAGCTATGTCAGCATTATAATCAGTGTTTAACTGTCCTCAGTGTATATCAGTGTTTCTGTGTCATCATTATAATCATTGTTTAGTTTATCATCGTTATATCTGTTAATTAGGTCATAGTTAAATCAGTGTTTAGGGTACATCAGTTTACAGTGGGTTTAGCTATGTCATCACTTATAATCAGTTTTTTATGCTATGTTATCAGTTATAATCAGTGTTTACTATGTCTCAGTTATAATCGTGTTTAGGGTGTGTCATCAGTTATAATCATGTTTAGCTGTATCATCCGTTAAATCTTTTAGCATATGTGCTCCGATTATAATCCTGTTTACTATGTCACTCAGTGTTAAAATCAGTGTTTAGCTATGTCATCAGTTATACATGTTTTAGCTGTCATCATTTATAAACAGTGTTTAGGCTATGTTATCAGTTTAATCAGTGTTTATCTATGTCATCAGTTATAATCAGTTGTTTAGCTATGTCATCAGTTATAATCAGTGTGTTAGCTATGTCATCATTTAAATCATGTTTAGCTGTGTCTCATGTTATAATCAGTGGTTTAGAGCTATGTCATCACAGTTTATAAAATCAGTGTTTAGCTAGTCATCAGTTAAAATCATTGTTTAGCTATGTCATCAGTTATATCAGTGTTTAGCTATGTCATCATTTATAATCAGTGTTTTAGCTATGTCATCAGTTTATCAGTGTTTTACTATATCATCTTATATCATGTTTAGCTGTCATCAGTTTATAATCAGTGTTTTAGCTATGTTACAGTTATAATCAGTGTTTATCTATGTCATCAGTTATAATCAGTGTTTAGCTATGTCATCAGTTTATAATCATTGGTTTAGCTATGTTCATCATTATAATCATGTTTTAGCTATGTCATCAGTTATAATCAGTGTTTAGCTATGTCATCAGTTATAATCATGTTTAGCTCATGTCAAGCATTTTATAATCAGTGTTTAGCTATGTCATCAGTTATAATCATTGTTAGGCTCATCAGTTTAAATCAGTGTTTAGCTATGTTATCAGTTTATAATCGTGTTTACTATGTCATCAGTTATAATCAGTGTTTAGCTATGTCATCAGTTATAATCAGTGTTTAGTCTATGTCATCAGTTATAATCAGTGTTTTAGCTATGTCATCAGTTATAATCAGTGTTTAGCTATGTCATCAGTTATAATCAGTGTTTAGCTATGTCATCAGTTATAATCAGTGTTTAGCTATGTCATCAGTTATAATCAGTGTTTAGCTATGTCATCAGTTATAATCAGTTTTAGCTATGTCATCAGTTATATCAGTGTTTAGCTATCGTCATTTTATAATCAGTGTTTAGCATGTCTCAGTTAAATCAGGTTTAGCTATGTCATCAGTTATAATCAGTGTTTAGCTGTCATCAGTTATAATCAGTGTTTAGCTATGTTCAGTTTAATCAGTGTTTAGCTATGTCATCAGTTTAATCAGTGTTAGCTATGTCATCATTTTATAATCAGTGTTTACTATGTCATCAGTTAGAATCAGTGTTTACTATGTCATCAGTTATAATCAGTGTTTTAGCTATGTCATCAGTTATAATCAGTTTAGCTATTTCATATTTCTAATCATTTGTTTACTATGGTCATCATTTATAACGGTCCTCAGGGGTGTTTAACTAGTCACCCCCGCAATCACACGTTTGCGGCGAAGGTCGTGTCGTCTATGGACCCTTCTTGTCCGTTAGGGCTGTTTTGGTCAGGACCCACTGCCTGATTCGCTGGGCAGATCATCCACGAGTCCCGACTGAACGTCACAATATTGAGGTGATGCATTTTAATACATTTTATTATCACATTAAATCAGTATGGAGGAAAGAATGAGAAATTGTTCCATTTGTTATTTAGTAATTATTCACAATCGTTCATCATTACGACTTACAATTTCCTTGCCCTATAATAACTTCATAGTTACTGATCTGCATTGATTTCCACAGATGCTCTTTACTTGTACCTGGTAAACACTGGACAGCACCCTTAATGTAAAGTAGAAAAGGAAGCTAAAAAGCTTAGAGAGAGGGGGTCAAAAGGAGCAAAAGCCCTCCACTATTTCTAATTCATTCACAAATTCCACACATACCTTTGATTTTATTACAGACAGTAGGATTCCAGGATCCACTGACCCTCCCACTTGGAACTTTTATCCCTCTTATCTGGATCTGTGTAATTAACCTTGTTATTTTGTTGATATTCCCTATGGGTTAATGTATAGTACAGTGTATATAGTACAGTGTATAGAACAGTGTATAGTACAGTGTATAGAACAGTGTATAGTACAGTGTATAGTACAGTATATAGTACAGTGTATAGTACAGTGCATAGTACAGTGTATAGTACAGTGTATAGTACAGTGTATAGTACAGTGCAATAGTAACAGTGTATAGAACAGTTATAGTACAGTGTATAGTACAGTGTATAGTACAGATATAGTACAGTGCATAGTAAAGTGTATAGAACAGTGATAGTACAGTGCAATAGTACAGTGTATAGAACAGTGATAGACAGTGTATAGTACAGGGTGTATAGTACAGTGTATAGTAACAGTGTAAGAACAGTGTATAGTACAGTGTATAGAACAGTGTATAGTACAGTGTAATATACAGTATATAGTACAGTGTATAGAACAGTGTATAGTAACAGTGTAATAGTAGCAGTATATAGTACAGTGTATAGAACAGTGTTATGTACAGATATAGTACAGTGTATAGAACAGTGTATAGTACAGTGTATAGTACAGTGTATAGTACAGTGTATAGAACAGTGTATAGTACAGTATATAGTACAGTGTATAGAACAGTGTATAGTACAGTATATAGTACAGTGTATAAGAACAGTGTATAGTACAGTATATAGTACAGTGTATAGAACAGTGTATAGTACAGTATATAGTACAGTGTAATAGAACAGTGTATAGACAGTGTATAGTACAGTGTATAGTACAGTATATAGTACGTATATAGTACATTATAGAACAGTGTATATGTACAGTATATAGTACAGTTGTAATAGTACAGTGTATAGTACAGTGTATACCAGTGTATAGTACAGTATATAGTACAGTGTATATACAGTATATAGTACAGTGTATAGTCACAGTATATAGTACGTGTATAGAACAGTGTATAGTACATGTATAGTAACAGTGTATAGAACAGTGTATAATACAGTGTATAGTACAGTGTATAGAACGTGTATAGTACAGTATATAGTACAGTGTATAGAACAGTGTATCGTACAGTGTATAGTACAGTGTAGAGTAACAGTGTATAGCACAGTGTATAGTACAGTAAATAGTACATGTATAGTACAGTGTACAGAACATGTGTATAGTACAGTGGTATAGTACGTGTATAAACAGTGTATAGTACAGTGTATAGTTAAAAAAAAGTACAGACAGTGTATAGTACAGTGTATAGAACAGTGTATAGGTACAGTATATAGGTACAGTGTATATAGTACAGTGTATAGTGACAGTGTATAGTCAGCAGTGTAGAAGTAACATGTATAGTACAGTAGTATAGTACAGTGTAATAGAACAGTGTTATACTACAGTGTAGACAGTGTATAGTACAGTGTATAGTACAGTGTATAGAAAGCTGTTATAAGTACAGTGTAATAACAGTATATAGTACATGTAATAGAACAGTGTATAGTACAGTGTAATAGTAACAGTGTATAAGTACATTGTATAGAAAGTGTATAGACAGTGTATAGACAGTGTATAGTACAGTGTAATAGTACAAGTGTATAGTACAGTGTATAGTACAGTGTATAAGTAGAACAGTGTAAGTACAGTGTATAGTACAGTGTGTATATAGTAACAGTGTATAGTAAGCAGTGTATAGAACAGTGTATAGTACAGTGTATAGTACAGTGTATAGTACAGTACTATAGTAATCGTACAGTGATAGTATATAGTCATGTATGTATAGAACAGTGTCTATGTACAGTGTATAGTACCGTGTATAGTACAGTGTTGTACTAGTACAGTGTATAGAACAGTGTATAGATTTATAGTACAGTGTATAGAAGTAAGTAGTATAGTAACAACAGTGTTATAGAACAGTGTATAGTAAGACAGTGTATAGTACAGTGTATAGTACAGTGTATAAGAACAGTGTATGTAACAGTGTATAGTACATTGTATAACATGTATAGAACAGTGTATAGTACAGTGTATAGTACAGTGTTAGAACAGTGTATAGTACAGTATATAGTACAGTGTATAGTACGTTTACCATTGGG
>CM033471.1:13443200-13457841 GCA_019447015.1 Hymenochirus boettgeri | reverse complement strand
TATATTGTATATACCCGTACATATATTGTATTATACAAACTGTACTATATACTGACTTATACACTGTATATAAATATTGTACTATATATATGTATTATACACTGTACTAATATACGTATTATACACTGTACATATATTGTATTATACCACTGTATATATATTCTTATATACACTGTACTATATACTGTATTATACACACGTACTGATATACTGTACTTATACACGGTACTATACTGTATTATACACGACTATATATGTATTATACACTGTACTATATATTGTATTATACACTTTACTATATACTGTACTATACACTGTACTATATACTGTACTATATACTGTACTATACATTGTACTTTATACTATACCATAAAATGTACTATACACTGTTCTATACACTGTACTATACACTGTTACTATACTTACTGTATATCACTGCTATTCACTGTACTATATATAACTGTACTATATCACTGTACTATATACTGTATCATTTACTGTACTATACACTGTTATATACAATGTACTATACACTGTATACATGTTCTATACACTGTACTATACGTATTATACACTGTCTATATACTTACTATACACTGTTCTATAAACGTATATACACTGTACTATACACTGTTACTATACACTGTATCTATTACATTACTAACCTGTACTATTATACACTGTTATCACTGTTTATTACACTGTACTATAACACGGTTCTATACACTGTACTATACACTGTACTACTATACACTGTACTACTATACACTTTCTATACAGTACTATACACGTACTATACACTGTTCTATACACTGTACTATACACTGTTCTATACACTGTACTATACACTGCTATAACACTGTACTATATACACTGTTATACTACTATATATGTACTGTACTATATACTGTACTATATAATACTGTACTATATACTTACTATTACACTGTATATACACTGTACTATACCACTGTCTATACTATCCACTGTCTATTCACACGTATACTATACACTGTACGATACACTGTTCTATACACTGTACTATTACACATGTTCTAACACTGTACTATACACTGTACATATACACTGTTCTATACACTGTTATACTGACTAAACTACTTACTGTTACTATACACTGTTCTATACACTGTACCTATACACTGTACTATACACTGTTATACACTGTACTATACACTGATACTATACACTGTTCTATACACTGTACTATACACTGTACTATACACTGTTACTATACACTGTATATACACATGTTCTATACTCTGTACTATACACTGTCTATACACGGTACTATACACTGTACTATACACGTTACTATACACTGTTACTACACTGTACTATACACTGTACTATACACTGTACTATACACTGTTCTATACACGTACTATACACTGTACATACACTGTTCTATACACTGTACTATACACTGTACTATACAATGTTCTATACACGTACTTACACGTTACATATACTTGTACTATACACTGTACTAACAGTGTACTATACACTGTACTATATACTGTATATACACTGTTCTATTACACTGTACTATCACTGTACTACTACACGTTCTATACACCTGTACTATACACTGTACTATACACTGTTTATTACACTGTACTATACATGTACTATACACTGTTATATACACTGTACTATACACTGTACTATACACTGTTCTATACATGTACTATACACTGTACTATACACTGTACTATAACTGTACTATATACTGTACTAACACTGTACTATACATGTACTATACACTGTACTATACACTGTACTATACACTGTCTATACACTGTACTATACACTGTACTATACACTGTTACTATACACGTCTATACACTGTACTATTACACTGTTCTATACACTGTTTGTTACATACACTGTACTATACACTGTACTATACACTTTTATATAACTTTACTATACACTGTACTATACACTGTACTATACACTGTACTAACACTGTCTATACACTGTTACTAAACTGTACTATTACAATGTATCTTATACACTGTACTATACACTGTACTATACACTGTTCTATACACTGTACTATACACTGTACTATACACTGTATATACCACTGTACTATACACTGTTCTATACACGTACTATACACTGGTACTATACACTGTAATACACTGTACTATACATGTTCTCTACACTACTACTATCAATGTTCTATACACTGTACTATACCACTGTACTATACACTGTACTATACACTGTATCTTATACACTGTACTATACACTGTACTATACACTGTACTATACACTGTCTATACACTGTACTATACACTGTACTACTTACACTGTACTATACAATGTATATACACTGTTATTACAGTACTATACACTGTTATACACTGTTCTATACACTGTACTATACACTGTACTATACACTGCTATATACACTGTACTCTTACTGTACTATACACTGTTCTATACACTGTACTATACACTTACTATACACTGTACTATACACTGTTCTATACACTGTACTAGACACTGTAAATACACTGTTCTGTACACTGTACTATACACTGTACTATTATACTGTACTATCAATGTTCTATACACTGTACTATACACTGTACTATACACTGTATATACACTGTTCTATACACTGTACTATATTTACTGTACTATACACTGTTCAACATGTACATATACTGTATATACATGTTCTATACACTGTACATATACTGTACTATACACTGTTCTATACATGTTATATACTGTACTATACATGTACTATATACTGTACTATTACACTGTACTATATACTGTTACTATACACTGTTCTATACACTGTAACTATACATGTCTATACACTGTACTATATACTGTACTATACACTGTTCTATCAGTACTATATACTGTACTATATACTTGTACTATCCCACTGTACTATACACTGTACTATACACTGTTACTATACACTGTACTATATAATGTACTATACACTGTTCTATTACAACTGTACTATATACTGACTATACACTGTCTATACACTTGTACTATATATACTGTACTATACATGTTTATACACTGTACTATATTACTGTACTATACACTGTTCTATGTACACTGTACTATATACTGTCGATACACTGTACTATACACTGTTCTATACACTGTACTATACACTGTACTATACACTGTTCTATACACTGTATATACTACTGTACTTACACTGTACATACACTGTTCTATCCTGTACTATATACTGTACTATACACTGTACTATACACTGTTCTATACACTGTACTATACACTGTTCTATACACTGTACTATACACTGTACTATACACTGTACTATACACTGTTCTATACACTGTTCTATACACTGTACTATGCACTGTACTATACACTGTTCTATACACTGTACTATGCACTGTACTATATACTGTACTATACACTTACATACACTGTACTATACACTGTTCTATACACTGTTACTATGCACTGTACTATATACTGTACTATACACTGTACTATACACTGTACTATGCACTGTACTATGCACTGTACTATATACTGTACTATACAACTGTACTATACACTGTTCTATACACTGTACTATACACTGTTCTACACTGTACTATATACACTGTATATACACGTACACCCATAGGGAATATCAAACAAAATAACAAGGTTAATTACACAGATCCAGATAAGAGGGATAAAAGTTCCAAGTGGGAGGGTCAGTGGATCCTGGAATCCTACTCGTCTGTAATAAAATCAAAGGTATGTGTGGAATTTGTGAATGAATTAGAAATAGTGGAGGGCTTTTTGCTCCTTTTGACCCCCTCTCTCTAAGCTTTTTAGCTTCCTTTTCTACTTTACATTAAGGTGCTGTCCAGTGTTTACCAGGTACAGTAAGAGCATCTGTGGAAATCAATGCAGATCAGTAACTATGAAGTATTATAGGGCAAGGAAATTGTAAGTGTCGTAATGATGAACGATTGTGAATAATTACTAAATAACAAATGGAAAATTTCTCATTCTTTCCTCCATACTGATTTAATGTGATAATAAAATGTATTGAAAATGCATCACCTCAATATGTGACGTTCAGTCGGGACTCGTGGATGATCTGCCCAGCGAATCAGGCAGTGGGTCCTGACCAAACAGCCCTAACGGACAACGAAGGGTCCATAGACGAAACGACCTTCGCCGCAAAACTGTGATTGTCGGGGGTGACATAGTTTAAACACCCCTGACCGTATAAATGATGACATAGTAAACACTGATTATAACTGATGACATAGCTAACACTGATTATAACTGATGACTAGCTAAACACGAGCTATAACTGATGACATAGAAACCACTGATTATAACTGATGAATAGATAAACAACTGATTATAACTGATGACATAGCTAACACTGATTATAACTGATGACATAGCTGAAACACTGATTATAATGATACATAGCTAAACACTGATTATAACTGAGACAGCTAAACACTGATTATAACTGATGACATAGCCTAAACACTGATTATAACTGATGACATAGCTAAACACTGATTACTACATGATGGACGTAAACACTGATTATAAATGATGACATAGCTAAACACTGATTATAACTGATGACATAGCTAAACACTGATTATAACTGATGACATAGCTAAACACTGATTATAACTGATGACATAGCTAAAACACTGATTATAAAGATGACATAGCTAAACACTGATATAAACTGATGACATAGCTAAACACTGATTATAACTGATGACATAGCTAAACATGATTATAACTGATGAATAGCTAAACACTGATTATAACTGATGACATAGATAAACAATGATATACTGATAACATAGCTAAACACTGATTCTAACTGATGAAAGCTAAACACTGATTATAATGATGACATAGCTAAAAAACACTGATTATAACTGATGACAGAGCTAAACACTGATTATAACTGATGACAGAGCTAAACACTGATTATAACTGATGACAGAGCTAAAACACTAATAACTGATGACATAGAAACACTGATTATAACTGATGCATAGCTAAACACTGATTATAACTGATGACATAGATAAACACTGATTATAACTGAAACATAGCTAAACACTGATTATAACTGATGACAGCTAAACACTGATTATAAATGATGACATAGCTAAACACTGATTATAACTGATGACATAGCTAAACACTGATTATAACTGATGACAGCTAAAACATGAGTATAACTGATGACATAGCTAACACTGATTTAACTGATGACATAGCTAAACACTGATTATAACTGATGACATAGCTAAACACTGATTATAACTGATGACACAGCTAAACACTGATTATAACTGATGACATAGCTAAACACTGATTATAACTGATGACATAGCTAAACACTGATTATAACTGATGACATAGATAAACACTGATTATAACTGATAACATAGCTAAACACTGATTATAACTGATGACAGCTAACACTGATTATAACTGATGACATAGCTAAAACATGATTATAACTGATACATAGCTAAACACTGATTTAAACTGATGACATAGATAAACACTGATTATAACGGATGATACAGCTAAACACTGATTATAAACTGATGACACACCTAAACACTGATATAACATGATGACATAGCTAAAAACATGATTATAAATGATAACATAGTAAAAACTGATTATAAGTGATGACAAGCTAAACACTGATTATAACTGATGGATACAGCTAAACACTGATTATAACTGATGACATGCAAACACATGATTATAACGATGACACACCTAAACACTGATATAAACTGATGACACAGCTAAACACTGATTATAACTGATGACACAGTTTAACACATGATTATAACTGATGACATAAGCTAAACACTGAATATAACTGATGACATAGCTAAACACTGATTATAACGATGACATAGGTAAGCATGATTATAACTGATAGCTAATCACTGATTATAAATGATGATACAGCTAAGCATTGCTTACAGGGCACCTGGTGTTTTACCATATATATATATATATTTAGACACCCCTCTGCCAGTTCTTGTATGTATTCATGTATACAATATAATGGATATGACAGCTGAGACGTATCTATAGATGGTATCTGTTAGTATGTATAAACAACAAGCCAAAGCAAGGAAAAGTCACTTTCACTTTAAAAATGGTTCCCTATTCATTCTCTCTATTTTGATCAGAGTAAAAACCCAGTATCTCTATGATGTGATGTAATCCACTTCAACCAATCAGCATTGGGCTATTGAGTAACTATATAGTTGCTATGGGTACTGAATTGTACATAATAGCCACCAGCCATTTAAAAATACAATCGCAATATGACAGTTGTCTCCTCCGACCGGTCATTTTTAGACTGTAGTGCAAATAGTTTCGGGATCAGTTGGCTTTAAATATAGATTCTAAGTGCACATCCCATGAAATATGTATGAGGGCAAACCATTACCTTCTCTTATCAGTTTTTAACCCACCCAGGTTTACAGCAAAGTAAAATTATATATCGCCACTGAGGAACCCTGGTGATTTTACCTGTACTGACGATAAAGATTAAAACCCACATCTCCCCATCCCACTGCATCAATTACCCAATGTGGCCCAAATAACCAAACCTGAAATATAAAGATACAAGGACACAGGACTGTCTGGGTACCACTCATGTATAATAGGGATAATGTATCCCCTACTGTAAATTATAAGGATATTAGAAGTCACTGAGGAGTTCTGTGTCCATATAAAGGTACAAGGACACAGACTGAGTTATACAGGGAACTCTGGGTACCACTATGTATATAAGGGATAATGTATCCCCTACTGTAAATTATAAGGATATTAGAAGTCACTGAGGAGTTCTGTGTCCATATAAAGGTACAAGGACACAGATGAGTTATACAGGGAACTCGGGTACCACTCATGTATTATAAGGGATAATGTATCCCCTACTGTAAATTATAAGGATATTAGAAGTCACTGAGGAGTTCTGTGTCTATATAAAGGTACAAGGACACACAGACTGAGTTATACAGGGAACTCTGGGTACCACTCATGTATTATAAGGATAATGTATCCCCTACTGTAAATTATAAGGATATTAGAAGTCACTGAGGAGTTCTGTGTCTATATAAAGGTACAAGACACAGACTGAGTTATACAGGGAACTCTGGGTACCACTCATGTATTAAGGGAAATGTATCCCCTACTGTAAATTATAAGGATATTAGAAGTCACTGAGGAGTTCTGTGTCCATATAAAGGTACAAGGACACAGAGTGAGTTATACAGGGAACTCTGGGTACCACTCATGTATTATAAGGATAATGTATCCCTACTGTAATTTTAAGAATATTAGAAGTCACTGAGGAGTTTTGTGTCTATAAAAGGTACAAGGACACAGACTGAGTTATACAGGGAACTCTGGGTACCACTCATGTATTATAAGGGATATGTATCCCCTACTGTAAATTATAAGGATATTAGAAGTCACTGAGGAGTTCTGTGTCTATATAAGGTACAAGGACACAGACTGAGTTATACAGGGAACTCGGGTACCACCATGTATTATAAGGGATAATGTATCCCCTACTGTAAATTATAAGGATATTAAGAAATCACTGAGGAGTTCTGTGTCTATATAAGGTACAAGGACCCAGACTGAGTTATACAGGGAACTCGGGTACCACTCATGTATTATAAGGGATAATGTTCCCCTACTGTAAATTATAAGGATATTAGAAGTCACTGAGGAGTTCTGTGTCTATATAAGGTACAAGGACACAGACTGAGATACAGGGAACTCTGGGTACCACTCATGTATTATAAGGGATAATGTATCCCCTACTGTAAATTATAAGGATATTAGAAGTCACTGAGGAGTTCTGTGTCTATATAAAGG
This sequence comes from Hymenochirus boettgeri, assembly GCA_019447015.1. Lineage (NCBI taxonomy): Eukaryota > Metazoa > Chordata > Amphibia > Anura > Pipidae > Hymenochirus > Hymenochirus boettgeri. Next base: position 13,449,900 of record CM033471.1, on the reverse strand, counting down.
TACAAGGACACAGACTGAGTTATACAGGGAACTCTGGGTACCACTCATGTATTATAAGGGATAATGTATCCCCTACTGTAAATTATAAGGATATTAGAAGTCACTGAGGAGTTTTGTGTCATATAAAAGGTACAGGACACAGACTGAGTTATACAGGGAAATCTGGGTACCACTCATGTATTATAAGGGATAATGTATCCCCTACTGTAATTATAAGGATATTAGAAGTCACTGAGGAGTTTGTGTCCATATAAAGGTACAAGGACACAGACATGGTTATACAGGGAAACTCTGGGTACCACTCATGTATTATAAGGATAATGTATCCCCTACTGTAAATTATAAGGATATTGAAGTCACTGAGGAGTTCTGTGTCTATATAAAGGTACAAGGACACAGACTGAGTTATACAGGGAACTCTGGTACCTCTCATGTATTATATGGGTAATGTATCCCCTACTGTAAATTATAAGGATATTAGAAGTCACTGAGGAGTTGTGTCTATAAAAGGTACAAGGACACAGACTGAGTTATACAGGGAACTCTGGGTACCACTCGTATTATAAGGGATAATGTATCCCCTACTGTAAATTATAAGATATTAGAAGTCACTGAGGAGTTCTGTGTCTATATAAAGGTACAAGGACACAGACTGAGTTATACAGGGAATCTGGGTACCACTCATGTATTATAAGGGATAATGTATCCCCTACTGTAAATTATAAGGATGTGTCATATAAAGGTACAAGGACACAGGACTGAGTTATACGGGGAACTCGTGGTTACCACTCATGTATTATAAAGGATAATGTATCCCCTACGTAAATTATTAAGGATATTAGAAGTCACTGAGAGTTCTGCTCTATATACAGGTAACAAGGACACAGACTGAGTTATACAGGGAACTATGAGTACCTCTCATGTATCTATATGGGTAATGTATCCCCCTACTGCTAAAATTAAGGATATTTAGAAGTCACTGAGGAGATTGGTCTAATAAAGGTACAAGGGACACCCAGCCTGAGTTCTACAGGGAACTCTGGGTACCCACTACATCGTATATAAGGGATAATTATCCCCTACTGCTAAATATAAGGATATTAGAAGTCACTGAGGAGTTTATGTGTCTACTATTAAAGGTACAGGACCACGATGAGGTATACAGGGAAATCTGGGTACCACGCCTGTATTCTAAGGGATAATGTATCCTATGTAAAATTATAAGGATGCGATATTAGAAGTCACTGGGCCCGTCTTGGTACTATATAATTAGGTTACAGGACACAGACTGAGTTATACAGGGAACTATGGTGTACCCTCCCTGGATTATAAGGGATAATGAATCCCCTACTGTAAATTATACGGACTATTTTTAGAAGTCACTGAGGAGTTTATGTTGTCATATGAAGGTAAAGGTCACAGATTCTGAGTTTTTACCACCCGGGAAACTCTGCCCTGGTACCACTCAGTTATTATAAGGATAATGCATCCCCTCCTGTAAATTTAAGGGATATTGGAAGTTCATCTGAGGAGGTTTCTGTGTCCCCATTATAAATTGTACAAGGATCACAGATCTGAGTTATACAGGGAACTCTGGGTAACCACTATGTTTATTAGAAGGGTTAATGTCCTCACACTACTGAAATTTATAAGGGAATTAGAAGTCATGAGGAGTCTGCTGTCCATTCAATGTACAAGGACACAGATGAGTTATACAGGGAAATCTGGTACCATCAGTATTAAGGGATACATGTTTCCCATACTGTAAATTAAAGGATATTAGAAGTCAATGAAGGAGTTGCTGTGTCCATATAATCGTACAAGGAAACACGATTGAGTTATACAGGGGAACTTGGGTACCAAACTCATGTAGTATCAAGGATAATGTATCCATACTTGTAAATTCAGTAGGATATTAGAAAGTCACTGAGGAGTTCTGTGCAGAAAATGCTACACAGGACACGAACCTGAGGTTTTATACAGGGGAAACTCCTGTTGCTACACTCATGTATTATAAGGGATTAATGTATCCCCTACTGTAAATACTCTGGATATTACGAAGTCACTGAGGAGTTCCTGTTGTCTATTTATAAGTACAAGGACAACAGACGAGTTATACAGGGGAACTTCTGGGTTATCCACTCCTGTATTATAAGGGAACTGTGTAATGACATACTAATGCTGACGGTTGAACATTGAACGGATGAGAGAATCGTTACTACACCCATCGCCACTAGAGGACTGACAAAAATGGGACATTCAAATCCATTGTTTTGCATCGAATGGGAGCTGGTCCTGAATGATGTCCTTTGACAGTTCCTCCTCTGATGAGAAAGCACTAAGTCACTGTCTGAATATTTCATTGTCGGTGTTGAATTTCCGCACTTTATGTAGCGGCTCGCCGTTCTCGCGTTGTTGGAGATGGAGAAAGACTACAGTCTTCACATCCGCCCTGGGGGTTTAATCCTGGGCCAATTCAGCTTTGCAGGCAATGAGCACATTCACCTTGTTTGATGCCAGAAACGGATAAATCTAATTGGCTTAAACATACAAGACGTTGTGACATCCAAAAGCTGAGGACGACCATTTGGTGTAAACTGATTTATTGTTTACATCCGATAGAGGACTTGTCGTTCTATCAATCATTAAATCTCCTTCAAAAAGGATTTGTATATAGAGAGAGATTTAATAATCCCACATTACACCATAGTACTCCTTCCGCAATATAACCGCGTGTCTGCCACGGCCTGGGTTAGGATTTACAAAACCCTGTCACAAACAGGTCAAGTCCTCCGATTCAATAGAAAATCTCGGACCATGTAAAGTCATCTGTTCGATTAGACTGTCCCCACCAACAATGTAAAGATCGGCTGAAATATCTGAAATCCTCCAGTGACTTCTAATTAATCCCTTATAATTTACCAGTAGGGATACAGTATCCTTATAATAATGTAGTGGTACATCCAGAGTTACGTATAACTCAGTCGTGTCCTCTGTACCTTTAATATAGACACAGAACTACTCAGTGAATTATAATAATCCTTATAATTACAGTGGGGATAAATTATCCATTATACATACAGAGTGGTACATCAGAGTTCCCTGTATAACTCATGTCTGTCGTATCTGGACCTTTATATAGGACACAGAACTCTCTGGACCTTCTAATATCCTTATAATTTACAGTAGGGGTACATCTCCTTATTACTAATGAGTTGGCTACCAGAGTGCCCTGTATAACCCAGTCTGTGTCCCTTTGACTTTATATAGACACAGAAACTCCTCTTGTGTTCTATATGCCTGATAATTTACTTAGTAGGGGAACATTATCTATAACACTCTAGATTACATGAGTGGTACCCAGAGTTCCCGGTATAAACGCAGTCGGTGTCCTTGTTAACTTTATATAGACACAGAATCCTCAGTGACTTCTAATATCCTTAATAACTTTACAGAGGGAGACATTATCCCTTAGACTACATGAGTCGGTTACCCAGAGTTCCCTTCGTATAATAACACGTCCTGGTCCTTTACCTTTAATAGACACAGAAACTCCGCAGGACTTCTTAATATAATTATAATTTACAGTAGGGGATACATTATCCTGATAATATTATGAGTGGTACCCAGAGTTCCCTGTAAACCCAGTCTGTGTCCTTGTACCTGTATCTAGACAACAGAACTCCTATGTGATTCTAATATCCTTATAATGCCTACCAGTAGGAGATACATTTATCCCTTATAATACATGAGTGGTTACCAGAGTTCCTCGTATAACCCAGTCGTGTCCTTGACCTCCTTATATAGGAAACAGAACTCCTCTGTGACTTAATATCCTTATAATTTACAGTACGGGGATACATATGCCTATACTACATGAGGTTCGTACCCAGAGTTCCCTGTATAACTCAGGTCTGTTGTCCCTTGACTACCTTTATCTACGACACAGAACTCCTCACAGTGACTTCTAAATATACCTTATAATTGACAGTAGGGATAACATATACCACTATAATACATAGTGGTACCCAGAGTTCCTGTAGAAACCCGTCGTGTCTTTCTACCTTATATAGACACAGACTCCTCATGTGACTTTAATATCCTGATAACTTTACAGTAGGGGATACATTATCCTTAAATAATTGAGTGTGGACCACAGTGTTCCTTTGTATACACCCAGTCTGTGTCCTTGTACCCCAGTTATATTGGGACAAAGAACTCCTCAGTGACTTCTAATATCCTTATAATTTACAGTAGGTGATACATTATTGCCTAAAGACATGAGTGGTACCCAGAGTTCCCTGTATAACTCTTCTATGTCCCTTGCCTACCTTTTTAATAGACACAGAACTCTCCAGATATTATAATATCCGTATGATTTACAGTAGGTGGTTAAATCTATCCCTTATAATACATGAGTGATCATCCAAGAGTCCCTGTATGTGATTGTACCTTCTATATGGTCACAGAAACTCCTCAGCTCGACTTCGAATATCCATTCTAATTTATTCAGTAAGGGGATACATTTATCCCTTTAAAAATACCATGAGTGGTACACAGAGTTCCCTGTCTAACTCGTCTGTTTTTTTCTGGGTCTTGTACCTCCTATACATGGACACCAGAACTCCTCAGTGAATTTCTAATATTCATAAATTTACAGTAGGCGGATACAATCTTATAATAAATTGAGTGGTACCCAGGTTCCCTCCCGTATAACTCGCTTTGTGTCCTTGTACCTTTATCATGGACAGAAATCCTCAGTAAATCTAATATCCTTATAATTTACAGTAGGGGATAAATGATCTTATAATACATGAGTGGTACCAGAGTTCCCGTATAGAATCAGTCTGTGTCCTCTGTAACTTTATATGGAACACAGAAAATCCTCAGTGGACTTATAATACCTCTAATTTACATTAGGGGATACATTGATCCCTATAAATACACGAGTGGGACTCCAGAGCTTCCCGGTTAAACTCAGTATGTTCCTTGTTATTATATGGACCACAGAACTCCTCAGTGACTTCTTAATATCCTTATACTTTACATTAGGGGATACATTATCCTTCTAATACATCGTGGTACCCAAGAGTCCCTGTATACACTCAGTCTGTGTCCTTGACTCTTTATATGGGACACAAGGAAACTCCTCAGTGACTTCTAATATCTATAATTTTACATTAGGGAATCCATTATCCTTTATAATCACGAGTGGTACCCAGAGTTTCACAATGTATAACCAGTTGGGTCCTTGTACATTTATATAGCCACAGAATCCTCAGTGACTTTCTAATATTCCCTTATAATTTACAGTAGGGGATACACTATCCCTATCAATACATGAGTGGGACCAAGCAGTTCCCTGTATAACTCAGGTCTGTGTCCTTGTACCGTTATATGGACACAGAAATCCTCAGTGACTCTATATCAGTATATTGACAGTAGGGGATACATTATCACGCCTATAATACACGGAGTGTACCAGAGCTTCCCTGATAACAGTCTGTGTTCCTTGACCTTTATATGAAAAGAAACGCCAGTGAATCTAAATCCTTATAATTTCAGTAGGGGATAATTATCCCGTATAATACATGAGGGTACCAGAGTTCACTGTAACTCAGTCGTGTCCTGTGTAATGTTATATAAGACAACAGAACTCCTCAGTGACTTCTAATATCCTTATAATTTACAGTAGGGGATACATTATCCCTTATTATACATGAGTGGTACCCAGAGTTCCCTGTATAACTCAGTCTGTGTCCTTGTACCTTTATATGGACACAGAACTCCTCAGTGACTTCTAATATCCTTATAATTTACAGTAGGGGATACATTATCCCTTATTATACATGAGTGGTACCCAGACAGTCTGTGTCCTTGTATCTTTATATTTCAGGTTTGGTTATTTGGCCACATTGGGTAATTGATGCAGTGGGATGGGGAGATGTGGGTTTTAATTCTTTATTCGTCAGTACAGGTAAAATCTACCAGGGTTCCTCAGTGGCGATATATAAGTTTTACTTTGCTGTAAACCTGGGTGGGTTAAACTGATAAGAGAAGGTAATGTTGCCCTCATACATATTTCATGGGATGTGCACTTAGAATCTATATTTAAAGCCAACTGATCCCGTAAACTATTTGCACTACAGTCTAAAAATAGACCGGCGGAGGGAGACAAACTGTCATATTGCAGATTGTATTTATTAAATGGCCTGGTGGCTATTATGTAACAATTCAGTAACCCATAGCAACTATATAGTTACTCAATAGCCCAATGCTGATTGGTTGAAGTGGATTACATCACATCATAGAGATACTGGGTTTTACTCTGATCAAAATAGAGAGAATGAATAGGGACCATTTTTAAAGTGAAATGTGACTTTTCCTTGCTTTGGCTTGTTGTTTACATAACTAAACAGATACCATCTATAGATACGTCTCAGCTGTCATATCCATTATATTGTATACATGAGATACATACAAGAACTGGCAGAGGGGTGTCTAATATATATATATATATATACTGGTAGAAACACAAGTGCCCTGTAAGCAATGCTTAGCTGTATCATCAGTTATAATCAGTGATTAGCTAATCAGTTATAATCAGTGCTTACCTATGTCATCAGTTATAATCAGTGTTTAGCTATGTCATCAGTTATATTCAGTGTTTAGCTATGTCATCAGTTATAATCAGTGTTTA